>JADLZK010003245.1:0-45472 GCA_015847255.1 Hyparrhenia diplandra
TCGCAAAATGGCTCTCTAAAACATTTTCCTTTCAAAATTTCAAGGTTCAGCAACAACTTGTCTAATCTTGACTCAAAATTTGTTGAACATGCCGCCACGTCATTAGACTTAGATTAAAAACTCAAGCGACACCAATTTAAAGCGTATCGAACACTCGGGGGTTAAGGGGCATGGACAAATGGGCGTGACTCGGCTTGATTTGAGGACCTTAAGTATGAATTTGCTTTTGAGGTGCATGCTAGCCATTAAGTATTTATTTGGTTTGAGGACCTTGTTGAATGGGTGGGTTCGATCTAGATTTTTAGATTGGGTTGGAGCCATCTTATGTCCTGGTTGTGGATTGTAGTTATCCTAGTTTGGTATGAGGGATCGAGGGGGTTTGGATGGACGATGGTATTGTAATTTTTTTCCCCGAAGGCATGGTAAAAGCTATGCCACTATTTTTATTAGACGAGTAAAAAAAAAGAAGGCAGTTTTTTGAATGGAAACTAGACCAAAACCATACAATTTAAGGGAGAGTTCCACTCCACCTACCACTCAACTTACAAAACACACCACTAACCACAACTCGGATGACAAAAAATAAATAAGAAGCCCCGCTCAGTTGGATTGGGACGTCAACACGAGCCGCCATCAACAATTCACACCACTACTAACTAACCACAACTTAACTAAAAACCAGGCAGATAGAATAAAAAGTAAAACCTAAAGCTCCGCTCGGTTGGATTGGGACATCAACATCCATGAATACCACTTGGTCGGATTGGGACGTCGACTCACGAAAGCGCCATTGCCTACTCTACCAACGCTACACAATAGAGGAAACGACGCCAATTGTCCCTCGCCACACCCCGCCAGAGCCACACCGGAGAGGGTCGTCTTGACCACGTAGGGCGTATTTGGCTGCATCACCCCCCACCAACCCGGCCCCATGCCAAAATCGGCCTCCCCTCGGCGCCAAGGCCAGTGCCGCCACCAAAGCCCAAAGGGGAGGGACGACATAGACGAGACCGCCCCAACACCACAGGTCCCTAGCCACCGCCACCACGCCCCTCACCAACTTGCCACTCGCAGACACCGCCACGCCGCGTGCGTGTCCACCACCACTATCGCCACCACCACCAACCCCAACACCTGCAACCACCAAACCAACCACCACCATCCTTGGCAATCCACCAGCGACACCCATAGAACCGCAAACCACGCCGAGTCTCAAGAAGCGACGCCTCCAAGGAGGGCACGACGTCGATGACGCCGCCATCGCTCGTTCATGCAGAACAAGGTTTTCACCCAAAGAAGTCGAGTAGTGGACATGGAGGTTCCACAATGACGCGCCCAACGGGGAGAGCGACGCCCGAAGGAACCACCGCCATCACCACCAGCAAGAGTGTCGGTAAGGCATTCGCCTAAACAAACAGCCCACCACTCACCTTGCCGCCTCTGCAGCCTGGGAAAAGGATAGCTCGACACAGCTCACCGCACCACCATGGTGCCACAAGTGTGCCCTACACCACCTTGGCCCACCACCAGGGTGGCACCACACCGACTTGCATCGTCGACGAGGGGGGTGTCGCCAAGGGAACCACGCCGCCGCCACACCTCCATTCCCTCCAACACATGCCACCACCACGGATCTTTCACCACCACCAATGCCATCGAAACACCGGCAGGTGAATGGTCCTAATGGCTAGGGGGGGGGTGAATAGCCTGTTAAAAATTCTTGCAACAACACTAAACAAACTTAATTAGACAATAAGATGGCTGAAGCTAAATAAGCGGTGCTACTAATCAGAGGATCCGATGGAAGCCTAGAGGGGGGGTGAATAGGCTTACCCCAAAAATCGAACTGTTAAAACTTAAACACGCCGTTAGTACAGAGGGCGGCACCGCCCAGATATGCACGCATCGCCTACAAAACCCGGCTGCATGCAGTGTGAGAGAGTAATGAAATCGAGGCCGGGGGTCGGCCGCCGGGAAAGCCGCTGGGCGCGGCACTGCCGCGTCCCCGAGCGGCATTGCCGCGGATCACCTGATAGAGGTGACTTCAAAGTGAATCTGAGAGCTATGTGAGTGATGCTAGCGATTCACACTTGTTCCCGCACACAAATACTTCACGTAAATATAGCCAAAGGTGATGAAACCCGCAATAAGGTAGATCGGGACGAAACCCTTTTCACAAGACAAAATATGCAAGAATGTAAAGAACACGAGTGACACAAGGATTTAACCCGTGGTTCGCCGCCACGCCACAAGCCGGGTTACGCCCACGTTGTTGAGGTTGCCACACAAGGCTTAGCTTGCCCACCGGCTTGCTTTTTTCTCGTTCACAAGTCTAGGAGTTAACCCTAGAGATGTGTGGTAATGTATTGTTGTTTGTGTGAGGTTACAAACCTCCCAAGGCTGCCACACGAAGGGGGCAAGCTCAAGGGCGACGCTTAGCCGTCTAGGAGCAAGCTCCAAGAGTAAAGAACCCTAGGTTCCGCCAAACGTGAACCAAATGCTCTTTTGAGTGGGGGAAGTAGTAGATCCGGTCTCCAATCGAAGTTTGCGGCTATTTCCCTCAAAAATCTCTCGGTGGGAAGTGAGAGATTGAGGGGGAGCTCAAGGTGCTTCAATGGAGGAGTGAGAGAGAGCAAGAGGTGTCTCCCCGGCCGTTCTAGTCGGGAGGAAGAAGAAGAGTGAGCCGGTGTGACCGTTGTGGGAGGGGGTAGAATAGGTATTTATACCCCACGCAGCCCAACGGGCCGAGTTTAAGTGTGGCTTCGCCAAGACCGACACGCTGCACTACCGCGTGGGCACCATTCTTAGGCGCCATGCGCTTGCAATCAACCGCTGCTGTCGACAAAAAGGTGAGAATCATGATGAAATCTTTGGCTGATCAGGCTTGGAGTGATGTTTTGTGTCTGATTTGAGATTTAGAGCACTTGGTCCACGTGTACAGGAGAATCCTAGGATCCTCTTAATAGTACGGCATTTCCTAAACTCAAGATTCAAAATATGAAATAATTTAAACGCCTTTGATCCCAAAACACCACCATCTAGCTAATTTGGTGCCTTTGGACCTGTACATCAACTCCATATTTTATTCCCCTATATGTCATCTTCTCAGAAATCTCATTAGTCCCCTAGTTGGGTGGTCATCAACGCCAAAAACCCACTTAGAGCTTGATTGCACTTACAATCTCCCCTTTTTTGGTGAT
Organism: Hyparrhenia diplandra; assembly: GCA_015847255.1. NCBI lineage: Eukaryota > Viridiplantae > Streptophyta > Magnoliopsida > Poales > Poaceae > Hyparrhenia > Hyparrhenia diplandra. The sequence goes on from JADLZK010003245.1 coordinate 3,201, forward strand.
TGATGACAACCAAATTAGAGCTTACATAAGATGTAAAATCAAACTTAGATTTCGAAGACCAAGGATGTAGGAACCTCCCCCTTAATATGTGAGTGAGTTTTGAATTCTCATTATTGACATAAAAGGTCAATTTCACATATTTAGGTGTGATGAGGCCTCTCCCTAAATGTGTGAGTGAGATTTGAATTCTCAAGGTGACATCAAAGTCAAGTCACACATTTAGAAAGTGTGCAAGGCCTCCCCCTACATCCATGGTTGCTGTGGGGTGCTCAACAGGGTGTCATAAAAATATATCCGTGATGCATATGACAACAAAGATAACTTGATCGAGCACAAGGGGTGTCATGCTCAAGACCGATAAAGCTTGTGACATCGCCACGCCAGGGGCACGGCATCTGCCGCAGACTGCCGACGCATGAGAAGCCAAAACAAAGTAACCACAAAGCATACAAGACATGATATATAAACTAAACATGCAAAGAAAGTTAATTAAAACAAAGTTTAGGCGTTCAGCAGACCAAATCCGAGAAATAACAAGTCATAGGTGGCATTATTACATAAAATAGAGTTTCTCTCGAACTCACACCTAACAAGCTACTCTCAAAAGATCTAAACACCGAAGATCACCTTTGCATCATCCTCCTCGAAAACATCCGGGCGTCCGAAAAGTTTGACCCCTCTCATTTCTTCTAATTTTTCCCCCCTTTGGCGTCAAGCACCAAAAAGATCATAGAAAAGAGAAGAACAGAGAGGGAGTCACTCCTCACTAGTGTCCTCGCATTTGGAAGCGGTGTCCTCGTCCTCCTCCTCGAGAAATAGCAGCACCGGCTGCGTGGAGCGGCAGTGGAGCGCCGAATTTGGAATCTGCCGAGAGAACGAGCCAAGCAAAAGTCCGAGAGGTCCCGGGTCCCGAGCCGCTGGTCCCCGAGAGCTCGGAAGGTCGTATCATCGCCTTGGGCCTAGGGATAGCGGTGGTGGAACCGAAGTCCTTGCTTCTCCCCGACACTCTTGAATGCCCGCCACCTCCCCACGCATCTCATAAGTCTCTTGAAATAGGAATATGCGCGGTGCCCAAAGATGGCCTTGATCCACTTCTTGATCTTGGATCGAGAGCCACTATGCCTCCCGGGCCTAGAGCTAGAGGGCTCCTCTAAGTCCCTCTGGGTGTGAGGTGCCTCTGGCCGTGGGTCCGCATAATCGGGTCTTCCCATCCATCCAAGCCATGGGTCTTTTCTATGTTATAGGTCAGTGGTGGAAGCAAGTCCTTGGGATAGATGTTCCCTGTAACCCTCTCAATGATGAACATGAGGTAGGGAGCATATGGCGCATTCCTCCTAGCATCATCCGGGGCATTTGCTAGTTGCCTCAAAATGAACCTCCCAACATTGAAGGTCTCATCATTCTTGAAATGGGCTAAGAGGTTCCCCGGCATACCCATTCACATCCGAGGCTGCCCCATCCTTGGGGTCAATGGTGCATCTGCAGAGGTTGTTCATCACATAGAAGTAGTCCTTTAACCCCTTCCTCTTACCATCTGCATCCCTTGGCTTTGCCCAACAATCTTTGATCACTCTAATGTCAACAGGATCAATCTCATGTATGCATTAATGGTTCGCCTGCGTGATCAGCCGAGAAGCCAAGGATCGACAAAAGGTGACAAAGTCCAACCTATAGTGCTTCCCGCCGTCGGTCATCCGGTGGATTGTGTCGATTGCTTGTTCAATGATAAGTGGCATGGCCGACTCGAGAATCTCCTCATTCAATCATGCTTGAAGGACATGATGTCTGTCAGCTCAAATCTCTCACAAGCCTCAATTGCCTCATTGAAGGCATCCTCCTCCTTCTCAGCCATCCTCTCAAAGTCAATGTAGTGCACAGTTGTGATTTTGCTCTTGGATGAGTGAAAGAGGACTGTCAGATAGAAGTTTGAGTGAAAGGCCACCCAAAACCTCTCATCAATGCCATCTGTCCTCTCATCTGCATAGACATTGACCTCTCTAGCATCTGCCACCTCTCTCTGCTTCTGAGGTAGCTCACAAGCGGGATGGGTGGATCGTTTTTGTGGGCTGCCATCTCAAAGACACCCTCCATTTGGTACCATGTAACATCTTGTCATAGATAGACGGGTGCTCGGGAGTGCTTTGGTCACCATCGGGCACAATGGTGTACCCATACCGCCTTCTTCTTGCTCCTCGGTGAGTCTAGTGACCCACTTTGCTGCTCCCACTGCTCCTCTGCTCATTTTTTCCTTCCACGGCCTCTCTTCTCAACGGCCTTGACCCTCATCTTCCTCTTACCATGGGGATCACTTCCGAGGTCCATCTATGCAAGATTTAGAGTTTGATCAAAAGCGTCAAGGATAGGAAGTAAAATGACCAAATCTATGCGGTAGTGTCACGCCCCACTTTTAATGGGTCGTTAATCACACGTGTTTTGCTTTGAGGATCACGCCACAAACACGTCTATTAGTGCCGATTAATGGTAAGCAAATTAATAGTAAGCCGAGCCATCGAGATATAGGATGGAAAGGGACTTTACGGTGGCGACGAAGGGTCACCAAGTCGGGTTACAATATCGAGTCGGCCAACCAGAAGCGGTGGATTAACTATGACACGTGTCCCTTACCCCACAGGCAGACTTGTGCACGGATGAAATCTGGGCTTCAACGTCCTTCTCCTAAGCAAACATCTTACGAACTCCTACGATACGCTGATCTTCTACTTTGTCGTCGCTCTTACCTTCACATGTGCCGATATCTATAAAAATAGAGGGGTGAGTACAAAGCGTGCTGCGGCAAGTCCCAACCGGGGGGTTGTAATTATTAAGGGTTTGGGCCCTAGCAAAGTCTCTAAAAATCGCTCTCGCTAGTTCCGGTTTATCTCATGTCATCACTTTGCTGTCGTGACACCACATGTTAGTCATCATCAAAATGTATATCTAATCATAGATGTTCGTCCCTAGCACTTGCCCATTCCAAGGGACGTGGCTATTCGAATAGATTCAATTAACTGCGAGAGGTTGTACACTTTTTTCCCCACACGATAGACACCGCCCTTACCACCGCGACTTGGCTTAGACAGGCCTAACGAGATCCGTACCCGCTTGGGTGCTACCCTAGGTATATTGGTATAATCTTCACCACGACTTCTCAGGGGTTGGAAGGACAACACGCCACCCTAAGATGACGCATCACCCTAGACAATATGGTGATACCAAATCACCCACGGCTTTACAGGTAATACCTAATTACCCAACCTATCTTGTCAACACCACTCTCAATCTCAAATCATCAATATGTGCCTCTAGCCTTGCGCCACCGCCCAAACACTTCCGTGGAAGACCACTCAAACATCACGCCAACTGGGACATGGGGCCACTCTCCCCACATCCGCTCCTAATAGGTCGCTTGCCTACTCCGGCCACCTTGGATCCCAATTATACCTCAACCCAACGGGGTGTGAATCAAGCCGCCCCATAAACGGCGTGTGGGCAGTGCGTAACATTATACCGGGTAGAAGGTCTATGAACCGGTCCTTAGGGAGGCGAGTATCTCTCTCCGAGGAACCCCTCATGGTGATTCCCGACGTGGTATTTAGGCTCTACCGGACTACCACTACTCACCTCTTTTGTTGGTTAGGGTTCACTAGGCATTCTTAGGTTTCTCTTGAATATAACATATGAGCGTAGATAACGTGGATAGTTACGCGTCATCGGTTTGACTCCCCTAGCTACGTTATGGGGCTCATACCTCTATTTACTAATCCAATTATTATATCATCATCAACATCATATTATTAAGGTCATGATTAGGGGGGGTAAGGACTTGCACTGGGAGGTTCTTACGAATCAACGCGGCGTCGAAGCGTCTCTAGTGTTCCTCGGACGGAAGCTCCTAATCGGGTCGATGAATCTACTTTTACGTCGGCGATAAACCCGGCTCGAACTATAGCACATAAAACAAACATAGAACATTATGGTGGCAATGGGTTAGATGCATAGAGCTAGATTTTAGATGAATTATGGAAGTCGTTTCGAAACGGAGTTAGTATGCATGAGATATGGATTTTATAATATTAATCCCTAATTAAATCATTAGGGTAATATTATAATATAATTTTATCATGTAATAATATTGGAACTAATTACATGATAAAATTCTATAAATCAATTAATGAATTTACAAATTTTTCGGAAATTTTTACGACACGGGAAATAACACTTATAGCACATTGTGTACACCTATCGGGGTACCTAGCAATTTTCCTCTTGTACCCAGCTACGTATGGATGGTGTGTACACTAGCGAGTGGGTCCCTCTGTGCCATGTGTGCTGGCGTGGCGGACTTGTGGACTGTGGGTCCGTCTGGCGTGTACGTGGACGTTTGCAAGCGGCGGCGCCCGCAGCGTCGGCTCTCCAGCGATGCCCAGCGTCGTGTGGCGTCGTCGGGAAGTAAGGGGACCTTGCCGTCCCGTTGCCGTTGGCCCCGTCGGCGGCGGTCCGTCGAAGGCGGCAGGAGTTGGCCGGTCTTCACCCGTTGCTTTCGCCGTGGAGGGCTTCTTTGAGCTCCGCTTCCACCCGACCTTCTTTGGTAGGTGCTAAGAGGCGGCTCCGTGGCTTGCTCCCACGACGGCGGCGACTCGGGGCGGCCGGATGGCGGCGCTCCGTCGGCTGCGCGTCTAAAAAGCCAATGCGGGCGAGTAAAGTAGGGAAAATGGAAGGAGGGGTTGGTGAGGCGTCTGGGGCTCGGCGGTTGGACCGAGGGCGGCTGTGGCGGTGAGCCCGTGACCTAGCGGCGGCGGCGGAACTCGAATTTGGAAACCTCGATTCCTCGCAGGTGGGAGAGGAAGAAACCACGGCGAGCACCGCGTGTTCGTGCCGCGGAACTTGTGGATCGGTGGCGAGTCGATTGAGCTCCCAAGGGCCCTATTTATAGGCGCGCGGCCAGTTCGGCGATCTTTTCCGGCGACACGGCGTGCGTGCTAGACTTCGGTAGCTCTCGGTTTGCGCTTTCGGGAGGTGCGCCATTGATTCCGCCCGTCCTGTCACATCATCGGTGAGACCCGATCGTTCGTCGTGTCGTGCGGTCAAGCTCGGCGGGCTAGCGTCATCATCATGGCGGTCGGTGTTCGTGGCGTAGCGGCGTTTAAAACCCTATGTTGTCGATCGCCCGGTGGTCTTAAGCTGGGTGAGCTTTGCCGGCGCCGCGTGGTCAATGCCTCGGCGTGCTCGTCCCCGTCCGATTGCGTCGCGGCGGCGCGGCTACCGGCCACCACGGCGACCTGTTTTGTGCGGGCCGCCGTGCTTGTTGACTTGTCTTTGTCTTGCGCGTGGGCTCCGGCGGCGCGGACACGACGCCGGCGGGGGGCGACCGCAACGCGCGGCTGTGTCTTTGGTCGCCTTCGGTGAATTTGCCGGGTCGCGGTGTGTTTCCGCGCGTGACGACGCGACGGGGGTAGGGGAAGGAGCTGACCTCCGGGTCCCGCCCGTGGTGTGTGAGGAGAGAAAACCGGGTTGGGCTGGCTGGGCCTCGGGGCCTGGTTCCATGGCTGGGCCGGCCTGCTCGAGCATAGGGAAAGGAAAGGAAAGAGGAGGGGCCGGTTGGGCCGGGCTGGAAGAGGGAGAAGTGGGAATGGGGAGCCCGAGTGCTCTTTCCTATTCTTCTCTTCTCTATTTTTCCTCCTTTTCTTTCTTCTACTTTCTTTATTTCCTTCCACTACTATTTTATGTGTGTAATATATATAGTAAATATTCTCACAAGCACTTAGGTATTCCCATGACTTTATATTCATGGGAATATTCATTCCTTTGCACTTGTAGAATTATATATATCTATGCACACACGTTTCCTAATATTATCATTTCGCGTGTAACATTTACGTATATATTTTATAAATATTTTCCCAAGCACATTTATATTCTCGGGACTTATTTGTCGAGGATAATTATTTGTTGTGCTCGGTGAAAATAAATATAGATATATATACATTTTTGGTACACGTGCGTGTCTCGACATTTATTATTCGAGAGATAAATTTGTAATTCATTCTCATGCGAGAATTATTCTTCCATAACTAAAATCTAGTACTTACCTTGCATCTTGGTCACCATAAAGTTCACAAGCAACAAGCAAGATTTCCTATTTTCTATATGGTGGGATTTTGAATGCAAGGTTTTTCGAAAATTTGAGGGGTTTGGTTTGACGGAAAAGTAGATCAAGTTTTAGTTTATTTTAAAAAGTTCAAATTTTTAGTGAATTTTAAAATGATGCAAAAACACGGGTGTTACAAATCTACCCCACTTAGATGAATCTCGGTCCCAGAGATTCCTAGTCTACTGAGTGAAGGTCCTACTTTGAGGCCTAAAGGGATAGAGATAGAGAGAGGGGAAAACTTTCCATTGCTTACGGTTTTGTCGTTATAGAACCTCTACTATTATCGTGTCACTCCGTGTTTGAAAGCAATACGATGCGTGGAGGGTATGCCTTTAGCCAATGCTTCTTTATTCTTTGTTACCCCATTCTCCTTGGTCTTGCGTCTTCGTCTTCGTGGTCTTCGGGTCTTCAAATCTTCCTTCTTGACTACCCCACTTAGAGAATTTATTCTTCTAAGGTTAGGGGAAATTCCCACCTTCTTCGAGTCCTTGAGTTTGTCCTCTTAAGTTTGTGCCACTTTTTGGTCGAGATCGTTGCTTTGGTTCTTCGGGTAACAATTAACGTGAACTTGGGTGACCACTTCTCGTCGGGTAACCCTAAGTTTTCCGTTGTCTCATTATCCGCTTACATCGGCCCGTTTTTATGTTTCTCTTCTTCCTGCGGATCTGGATCTACCCCACTTAGAAGAGTTTTACTTCTATCTGTTTGCTCGTGGCTTCTCGGTAGGTGTGGCAAAAGGCGTCGAAGGGCTTGACGGGCGGCTGCTTGGTAGGTGTCGGGGCGGCGGAAACCGATCTCTGGTCACGTTCCACTCGTTGGTGACGTCGGGGTAGTCTCGGCTTTTGGCGATGTAGACGGTGACTTCGCGGTAGCGAGGTGCCAGACTCCGTGTACTCACGGCCTTCATACTCGGGCGCTCGGAGATGCCAAGGTGTTGCATGGTGGTGTAGAGGAGTTGGGGAAATCCGGGGTGTTGGTGCAATCGATTGTGAACCCGGTTGCCGGCCATCTTGGTGGGGTGTGGTGGAAGGTCTTGTGGGTGGAGGGTGAGGGTTACGGTGGTGAGGGGAGTAGTTGGAGGATAGCAATGGAATGGTTGAAGTGGGTTGAGGGTAACGGTGATGGAGGTGTCCGTTTTTATAGTGGTTGGAGGGTGGAAGCTTAGCGGCTAAGCTTGGATGGCGTGTGCGGTGGTTCGGTGTGTGTGGGAGAAGGAGCGGGGAGTGGGTCTCCTATTCGCATTGACCTCCGGACAGTGGTCTGGCCTTTGGAGTGTGTGGGCGGTGGCCTTTGCGGGTGGAGTTTCCCATCTTTGTGGGGCCTATGGCTCCGTCGTGGTCGGCATGGGTCACATGCTAACCTTTAGCATTAGGCGGCGTTTTCCGAGATCCTTACGCCCTTATTTGGCTCAATTGTTCTTCATGGGTCTGAAATCTCTCGTCTTCAGCTTCATCTTGTGCGTAATGGCACTTTGGTTGCCTCTGTGCGGTGTCTGTGCAGCTCCTCGGGTCTTGGTTCGGGGTCAATGGTACGCCAGTCTTAGTAACTTTAGGCGTGAGGCTTACAGCTTGTGCGCAATGTTACACGGTCGTCGGTGCGGTGTCCTTTGGCGACGGCGTGCGACGCTGTAGAGAGAACAGTGCGCGTTCAAGCGGCTCTGATCGTGGAGTCCTTGGTTGTCGTGTGTCTCCTGCGGGGTAATCTCCTATCTACTTGGACTAAAATAGGCTGGGAGGGATGAGCACAAGGTACGATATGGGTCTGTCTAACTAAGATTAGAGGGAAAGCAAGCATTTTGGGTAGGGATAGATTTTTGGGGTATCCTTATAACACTGGTGTCAAACACAATACAAACTTACCTGGTGTGAAACGTATGAAAAGTTAGTCACGGTGAACTAAGTTTTGTAAGAAACTTCGTCTTATTACTCGTGACCTAAGGGGACTTTTCAAGATGCGTTCAACGATCCTATTGGAATTTTCCTTCTATTAACCACTATGAGTAGTAAAAATGGAGAAATTTCCTTTAGGATTGAAAGGAATTAAGACATTATACTAAACAAATAGGCGCGACAATAGTTCTCATCACAGGACAGTTTCATTGATGGTACATGGTCACACCACACATAGCGACTTCCATGATGATTATTGCGCGACTTTGCACCTACTAAAGGCCTTAAAGCCTAGACATCTATGACTGCGAGCGAACGCTTAGCAACTAATGCTAAGACATGGCTTGCACAACAAGCTTGCACGCGGATAATACTACTCGAACTTATTTTGTTGCCGGGACTTTATGCCTTATAGAGATTCCATCAAGGCTAGACTTGCACATTGCATTAGCGCCCACATAGGTGCTCGGATATCATTGGCATTTTCCAGATGCATACTGGGTAGCATTTGACAGTCCTTCCTGTCGGGAGCGTTGGAACGTACAAGTTCATCACGCACTTTGGTACTTGGTCTTCGAGAAAACTCTTGATTTTAATATCGAGGAAGGCCAAGGTATCCTAAGTGCTTTAGCATTTCTGAAAGGAGCTGCGTAAATTCTCCTTTGGCTAGGTAGTCCGTTTGAGGTCATCCTTACTAGTCCATTGATGCAAGAGTTTCGATGTTGTCATCGGTTCCGCAACATACGAACTATTGTAGTAAGGTGTACTCGTAGCAACAAGTTTAAAAGTAGTTATCCTATGTGGAGTAAATTTTCTGTTAACCCAAATTTCATCCTATGGACAAGCTCGGCTCGATACCACTGTCACGCCCCACTTTTAATGGGTCGTTAATCCACACGTGTTTGCGCCGGGATCACGCCACAAACACGTCTATTAGTAACGGTTAATGGTAAGCGTAATTAATAGTAAACAGGAGCCATCGAGATATAGGATGGAAAGGGACTTTACGGTGGCGACGAAGGGTCACCAAGTCGGGTTACAATATCGAGTCGGCCAACCGAGAAGCGGTGGATTAACTATGACACCGCCCCTTACTCCACAAAAGGCAGACTTGTGCACGGATGAAATCTGGGCTTCAACGTCCTTCTCCTAAGCAAACATCTCTCGAACTCCTACGATACGCTGATCTTCTACTTTGTCGTGATCTTACCTTCACATGTGCCGATATACGTAAAATAGAGGGTGAGTACAAACGTACTCGGCAAGTCCCAACGGGGGTTGTAATTATTAAGGGTTTGGGCCCTAGCAAAGTCTCTAAAACTGCTCTCGCTAGTTCTCGGTTTATCTCATGTCATCCTTTGCTGTCGTGACACCACATGTTAGTCATCATCAAAATGTATATCTAATCATAGATGTTCGTCCTAGCACTTGCCCATTCCAAGGACGTGGCTATTCGAATAGATTCAATTAACTCTGCAGAGGTTGTACACTTTTCCCCACACGATAGACACGCCCTTACCACCGCACGACATTGGCTTAGACACAGCCTAACGAGATCCGTACCCGCTTGGGTGCTACCCTAGGTATATTGGTATAATCTTCACCACGACTTCTCGGGGGTTGGAAGGACAACACGCCACCCTAAGATGACGCATCACCCCTAGACAATATGGTGATACCAAATCACCCACGGCTTTACGTGTAATACCCAATTACCCAACCTATACCGCATCAACACCACTCTCAATCTCAAATCATCAATATGTGCCTCTAGCACTGCGCCACCGCGCCCAAACACTCGTGGAAGACCACTCAAAGCATCCACGCCAACCCGGACATGGGGCCACTCTCCCCCCACATCTGCTCCTAATAGGTCGCTTGCCTACTCAGGCCACCTTGGATCCCAATTATACCTCAACCCAACGGGGTGTGAATCAAGCCGCCCCATAAACGACGTGTGGTCATGACGTAACATTATATACTAGGTAGAAGGTCTATGAACCGGTCCTTAGGGAGGCGAGTATCTCTCCAAGGGGAACCCCCCTCGGTGATTCCGACGTGGTATTTAGGCTCTACCGGACTACCACTACTCACCTCTTTTGTTGGTTAGGGTTCATTAGGCATTCTCATGTTTCTCTTGAATATAACATATGAGCGTAGATAACGTGGATGATTACGTCATCCGGTTTTAGCTCCATAGCTACGTTATCGGGCTCACACCACTATTTACTAATCCCATTTATTATTATCATCATCATTATATCATCATATTAAGGTCATGGTTAAGGGGGGTAAGGACTTGCCTGGGAGGTTGGAATCGCACGGCGCCGAGCGTCTCTAGCTTTCCTCGGACGGAAGCTTCTAATCGGGTCGATGAATCTACTTTGCGTCCGGGCGATAAACCCTAGCTTGTACTATAGCACACAAAACAAACATAGAACATTATGGTGGCAATGGGTTAGATGCATAGAGCTAGATTTTAGATAAATTATGGAAGTCGTTTCACGCTTAAACGGAATTAATTTGCATGAGATATGGATTTTATAATATTAATCCCTAATTGAATCATTAGGGTAATATTATAATATAATTTTATCATGTAATAATATTGGAACTAATTACATGATAAAAATTCTATAAATCAAATAATGAATTTACAAATTTTTTAAAAATTTTTTGGACATGGGAAGGTCTACTTTTTACAACACATTGTGTACAATTACGGGGTAGACCTAGCAATTGATCGTGTGGCCACGGGGACCGCATCCATGCGCGTGGACACCGCGTGGGTCAAGCTGGACACCACGGTGGCGACCGCGTCGGCTCCACGTGGGTTACCTTTGTTGCCCTAGCGGATCGGGGGCGGTGGGGAGCGGGAGGTGGCGTGTCGACTTCCCGTTCGTCGATGGGTAGCGGCGTCCGCGCCGTTAGGGCGGCATCGGGAGTCGTTCCCGTCCGCCGTATCTTGACGGCGGCGCTCCGCCTGGGCTTCGCCCGGGTGGCCATCTGGCCTATCCCACGCCCGCGAGGGCTTTGTCGGCATCCCTCGCGCGGTCGGCCCGTTGGTGTAGGTGCAGGCGGCGGGTAGCTCGTCTCCCCTCGGCGGCGGCCCGGCCACGCGGATTGCGGCGGCCGGACGGACACCGGGCTACAAGGCGTACACCGAGAGAAAGCAGGGGCAATTGAAGAGTAGGACTCGGAGGGACTCAACGGCGACCACCTTGATCCACGGCGACTATGGCGGACGGGGCGGGATGAGCCCTAGCCGTGTCGGGCGGCGGAGTTCGAATTTGGGGAAATGGGAACGCCGCGAGGAGGAGAGGGGAAGGAGGGTGGCCAAAGCGAGCACCGTGTGTTCGGTCGGGGCGGAGCTCGTGAGGGGGGATTGGTGTGCTCGATCGTGGCTCCGGGGAGGCTATTTATAGCCTCGCCCGGACTTTCGGCCCGGCGAGGACTCCACCTCCGCGGGATCTTTTCCGACCGTTCGTCGAGCCATTCACGACCTCCAACGGCTCCTCGGTAGCCCCGTGCTGGCATCCAGCGCGTTGGTGAGCTGGTCGTCGCGCGTCTCATCATCATCCACGGTGGTGGTTCGGCGGCCGCCATGGCGATGGCGCCCGAGCTTGGCTCGTGGACTCTTTGTGCCCGATTGACTCGCTTATTTCCGCGTGCGAGTGGCGTCGTTCAGGTGTCCGCTGGGGATGCTAGGGAGGGTCAATGTGCCATCGCCTTCCGTCCACGACTCCCGGCGACGCCTCGTCGTCGGCGGCAGCCGCGTGGGACACCACGCACGACGGGCGTTAGTGGCGGGCCATTTGCGCTGGTCAAGGTGGCGGCCGCTGCGCTGCGGCGTGTCACATCGCGAGGGAACCGTGCCGCCCTTGTGTGACCTGGGGTCTCCCTTGTCGAGGGGGATCGTGCAAGGCGGGGACAGCCTAGCCGCGGGGCAGGCGGGCGGTCGTCCTCGAGTAACGAGAAGGAGGAAGAAGACGACTCCCCGGCGGGTCCCAAGTGGTGTGTGAGGAGGAAAAGGAGCGGGCTCCAGCGCGTCGGGCCTGGTTGGGCCTCGGGCTGGCCTGGCTCGCAGCCGGGCCGGCCCACTCGGTGGCATAGGGAAGGGAGGGAAGGAGAAGGGTTTGGCGGGCCGGAGAGGGGAGGAGGGAAGAATGAGCCCAAGACCGATTCCTTTTCTCTTTTCCTTTTCTATTTTCCTTTTCCCTATTTCTCTTTTCTACCATTCTTTCTCTCCCTATTTCTCATATGTGTGTAAACAATTATATGTCCTCATCATTTATACAAGCTCTCATGTCTTCCCATGACTTTAATTCATGGAAAATATTTATCCAAGGTCACTTGTATAATTAGACATATATGTATATACACACATATCCCTCTCTCATTATTATTTGTATGACATATAATATAAATATTTTCTCAAGCACATTTGTACCTCTACGACTTTTATGGTCGAAGATAATTGTTTATTGTGCTCGTAAAAGTATTTATAAATATTTTAGTACACACGAGGTTCAATGTTTTATTCCGAGAGGTAACTTGTAAATCATTACTCATGCAATATTTCCATAATTTTAAATCTAGCACTTACCTTGCATCCGCGGTCACCATAAAGTTCACAAGCAACAAGCAAAGGGACCTAGTTTTCTATATGGTGGGATTTTGAAATGCGGGGGTTTTCGAAAGCAAGGTTTTGGTTTAGCGGGAAAATAAATCAAGTTTTAGTTGTAATTCGAAAAAGTTCAAATTTTTAGTGAATTTTAAAATGATGTAAAAACACGGGTGTTACACCGCATGGGGCACCACTAGGTCGTCGTGCAAGGCGCCCTTTGTCCGCGGAGCATTGCACGTTCTCGGTCCTCCGGGGAGCCATCGCCGCCGCCGTGTCGCGCTCCACCTCGCGCAACACCTCTTGGGCATGGTCATCATCGGCGGCGGGCATTCCGCTGTAGGCGCGCAAGAGCGTGCACATACCGGCGAAGTTCATGCCCCGAGTTGGCGGCTTGTTCCGGCAAGTCGGCGGCGGCGAGATGGTGCCGCTGCCTTCCACGAACACGCAGCGAGACATGCTCGCTTTGGAAACACGCCTCCGTGTGTTCGAACTTGGGCGCGGTCGGTGATGAGACTTCGCCTGGCGGGCGCGAAGTAGTACGGCGCCCCCGATTTTCTGCGCGGTCCAGCACCAGGTCAGCGGGATGCTCCGTCCCACTATGGCGGCGGCACGCCTCTCATGCCCGGGAAAGGTGGCCCTTAGATTCATGAGGCCCTCCATAGAATGCTCGCGGACATGGCGACGCGGAGCGCTATGTGCTCAAGCACCTCCCCGCGGAAGGTTCTCCATGGCTCGGCGCAGCGGGCATGGTTTTCCTCCGCGAGGATCTCGGGCGCGCTCTTGGTGGGGGAAAAGGAAGATGAACGATTCAAGGCCGATCAAATTAGTGGGCGAAAATGCGGATTTTTAGTAGTAGGAGTAGTACTAGTATGAGTGGTGCGCGTTTCAACAAAAGTAAAAGCAAGAAGAATACAATAGCTTGACACACCATGATTTTAAAAAATTTTAGTAAGAAAAACATCAGATTTGGAGTTACTATGAGGGAGAAAGACTAGTCACAAGTCTTGGCCACGATTAAAAAAGAAAAATAAAAAGAAGTTATATAATGCGGCGCGTCGTGTTTCAAAATTAGTAACTGGACTTCGTCTCCGTGACACGTCTTTGGTCATATCCACGACCTTTGCAATGAATGCGAATCCTTTATGTATCCTACACACGTCGATTGTAGACCATGAAGTGTCATCGATTGGGCGAGACAATCGAGACTCCCTTTTCCGGGGCGGTGCATGGCGGATTTCGCGTTTCGCGCTGAAATTTTCGCGCCGAGCTTTGCGAAATTGAAAAACCCGCCTCTCCCCCCTCACAGGCGATTCATTTCATTCTTCATCCCCTCACGGGCGATTCATTTCATTCCTCGTCCTCCTCCTCACAAAGGCGATTCTAGGGTTCGGCCACCTCATCGCCGCGCGTCACCGCCACCGCCGACTCGTCAGGCGCGCCATTCAAGCCGATGCCGCTTCCGCCCACGACCACCTTCTCCGACCGCTTCTTCCTCCACCCGGCGATTCTACGGTTCGATATGTAGCCCATCAATCTTATCTATGCCTCTTATCTGAACTACATTTTTTTGTGATCGTGCCTCTGCGGATTGGGTAGTCCTCATATAGACTTCCTCTGCGCCTTTCTCATAGGAAAGCGCAACCGAACATGCCCTAAATGAACTGTTGCCAAACTATCGTTTGTTTATATTCCTCTATTCATGAACTTTTTTTTTTTGGGTAATCCGTGCCTCTATGGATTGTGTAGTCCCTCATAGACCGTCTATTACAAGTTTGAACTGTATAATTATCCTCACATGGATATTTTGAGTTGTAGGTACTAAACTTGACACCTGACTGCTACTATAACTATAATGAACTATTACTAAACTACAGTTTGTTTGTATCCCTCTTCTCCTAAAGTACATTTTTTTGTTCTCCGCCTTTGGTTTGTGTAGTCCTCATAAACCGCCTATTGCAAAAATTGAACTCAGTATAATTCAATCGTCACATGGATATTTTGAGTTGTACATACGTAAATTGACACCTAACAGCTACTATAATGTTGCTATCTTGTCTTACAAAAATGTTCCTACTAAATGAACTGTTACTAAACTATAGTTTGTTTATATCCCTCTATTTTCACACTACATTTTTTTGTGATCTGTACCTCTGTTGATTGTGTAGTCCTCATAGACGCCTATTATAGGATTGAACTGTATAAATACTAGCGGAATTTTTCCACGCGTTCTTTGCGGGTAGGAAAGGGATTGTTAATGGATTGAATTGTTGTACTTTGTGTAATCTCAAAAAACGAAGAAGAATTATAATCGCTAAGAAATCGATCACAATTAGCTATTGAGCGTAATTACTTTGTCTTTGGTTAGAAAAACAGAGTTAGTAATGAAGAACTTAAATGTATGAAAAGCAGTACATACTCATTGGCATAAAGATTATTTAATCTTATGTTTAAACTCCAAGCTGAACCAATATCGAATAGAAATATTTAGATATGTGAGGAAAGGTGAATTGTATCCTCAGATGGATATATAGAGTTGTAGAAACTGAACTTGACACCTGACTGGGGGGGTTGGAGGGCTGGGGAGGAAAGGTGAATATACATGCTCAAGAACAATGACTGCTCTGTCGAGCACTACTACTATCTTGTCTTACAAAAATGTGCCTATTAAATGAACGTACTACGTTTGTTTATAGTCCTATATTCTGAACTACATTTTATTTTGTTCTACTCTGCCTCGGTGGTTTGTTTAGTCCTCATAAAAAGCCTACTATAGTTGCGTTGGAAAAAAAAGCAAAGCCTATTACTTAATTGAACTGTATTATTTTATCCTCGGATGGATATATCGAGTTTGTAGATCTTGAACTTGACACCGACCGCTACTATAATGTTGTCATTCATGTGTTCTTGTCATAGGAAACCGCAACAAATTCTGCCGCTTATTTTCTTTATAGATGAATATATGCGTGTTCAAGATAGAACAATGATCGCTCTGTCCTTACCCCCTCGGGATGCCGGTGAAGCTTTTTGTCGTGTGTCTTTGGCGGTTGACGGCTTTCGAAAATGGTAAGTCTGCGGCTATGTGATATACAAACCTTGCTTATGGTTAGCTTTTTTGAGTGCTAGCCGTTGACTTCTCTCGTGTAACTACAATGCATTTTGATATAGGCGCCCGATGATGACACATGTGCAACATCACCGGCAAATAAAACAACTAATTCTCTAGAGGATGGTCGAGAGATACATATGAAGAGAGGCGGCGATGAGACGGATGACGCTACTGGGGGCTGGCTGAAGGGAGTTTGTACCGCAGAGGGGGGAGTCATCCGGCCTGGTCGGTGCGAAAGGGGAGGGTCGGGACCATCACAAAGTGGCCGAGAATAAGATAGTTGTGACGGAGCTCACTTCGGACGGGTTTCCCACTACTAAGGAGGGCAAGCTAAGAATGAGGAGACTTCTGTGGTCCGATTGCTAGACAAAGGGTCCCCTTGCTCACTGAGGTTTAGTCTCGTTCCTTAAGTCCTCAAGTCAAGAAAGAATTATTTGAGGAGTGTGTCCAGAATTCATTGGAGTTGGAGTGTCCATTGAGCTCAAAGGACAAAGCACTTAAAAGGCTGTGGCAGGTGGTAGGAAAAAGTTTTAGGACCCACAAAAGCGATCTAGTGCGCAATTACGTCAACAAGGGGAGGGATGCCACAGTGAAGCACCCATACATCCCCAAGGAGGATTGGACAGCTTTTGTTCAAGCGAATCGAAGCGAAGAGGCACTGGCAAAAAGTCAGAGATACAAGGAGCTTAGGCAGAAGAACCAGTATAACCACTGCCTGGGGACAGGAGGTTATGAAGCAATGTCTGAAAGGTGGGCGAAGGAGGACAGGGACTTAGTCGACAAAGGAATCCAGAATCCTTGGGACGAATATCCTAAGGTCCGCGCTACGGCTTTTTTTTGCGTGGGACGCAGCCCACCGGAATTGTTAGGTGACGGGGCTCAAATTGTTTGGAACGATGAAGCGGCTCGGGCTTTAGGTGAGCGATTTTTAAAGGCAGCCCATGCTTCTTCCGAGGTCACCGGGTGTAAGGGAAAGAGATCTGCCCACGGGGGTCTGGGCACCCTGCACGTAGGGCGTGTGCGTGGGGTGTCTAGTTCGTGTGGTTGGAGGAATTGGCCGGATTGCACCGACATGTACGTAAAGAGAGGAAGGCGGCCCTGGCCAGTTAGAGAAGAGATTTTCGCTAGATTGGATGAGCTCCAAGGTCGTGGTGGCGTTGCAAGAAGCACAAGCAAAGACAAGCACAAGCACAAGCACAAGCACAAGCACAAGGTTCCCCGCCTAGCAACACCCCTAGCGCTCTGGTGGATGAAGAGCAGCTGCGCCTCAGCCAATCCGGATGGCCAACTGGATGCTGCACCTGAGGTTTCCATTCCAGAATGATGTACCCTTGTAACGAAGACCGGAGGTTATCGGGTTGAGGTAGCTAGGGGAAAGGTACACCGAATCACCCGAGCTACTTGAGGGTCAACCAATACTTGGCGGGACATCTTGTTGTAACGATTGAACATGTAAATCCTGGTTTTGATGCTACACCATTGGATCCACCGACAAAGCGAAATTAAGACTCTTGGCCGGGCTATTTTTAAGAGGATCCAGTGGAGCGAGACCTTATGATCGTAACACCCCAATAGCCGTCTTCTTGTTCGCAGCAAAAAACCTCCCTCGCCTACGTCTCCGTGGTATTAGTCGGTCTAAAGGACCATATGGCACGCACCGGGTTATTAAATGGGGATGACAAGAATGACCGTAGTCCCTCTCGGACTCGAGTGCAATGGGTAGGAATGAGATGACTAGCTTGCATGCCAATGGTGATCAGAGTGCCTCTCAGGGTGCAACGGATCGGAATGCGGTGACTCGCACTCATGCCAATGACGTTGGATTGCCTTGCGAGTGCATCGGCTAACAATGCGGAAACCGGCTCTCAAGGCATGAATGATGAGAGTGCCTCGCAGACCGGGGGGCGAGAACACGGGAGTGGCTCGCATGACAAGAATGTCCGGAGTGCCTCTCGAGTGTGCGGCCGAGAAGCGGAAGCAAACAAGAACTGCTCCAAACAAGCATGTTTCGGGCAAGAGGCATAGAGCATCCAACGGTGGCGACAAAGATACGTTCCCGTAGGGGTCATCCCTTATGACCGAAGCAATTCGAAAGTGCCCTTCGTGACGCGACCGGCCAACCCTAAGTACAAGCATGGATCTCCAATGCTCACGCACAACAACTTAGTACGGTAGGGCCTTGTTGTGCCGCTCTTCATGGGTGGTGCATGCAAGCGGCCGGTCCAAACATGGTGGCGCGCATCGCAACACCCGGGAAAGAGGCCTTTTTAGCGTGACACGCATCGAAGAGGCTAAGATCAATGTGGGTTTCGATGACCTGTTTGACCTCATGACTTTGGATGGATTGGATGTGGCCATCCTTCATTTGTATGACACCGTGAGTACAATTTCTTCTATTGTGGACTCATTCGGGATGCCTCTTTCATCTATTGCTTACTAAATTTGCTTTGCATGCTTCTCTATTCCTAGATGCCTGCTCCGAGAAGCGAGGGCCTTGTCTTTGTCAGTTGGCTTTCTTGATCCTGAGCCATTGACCTTCGAAGGGTCAAGGATGATGGGCCTCTCGGCAAGGGCCGTACATATCTAGAATTTGGCCTATGGAAGCATCATGACAAGGACTTTGTCATGTTTGTGCATAATCCGGGCCAACTTTGGATTCTTTGTTGTCATAGCTATCAAGTGGAGGAAAGTCTATTTCGTTGACTCGCGCCAAAAAAAAGACGTAAACGCTCCCGTTGAAAACTTTAATACAACAAAGTGAGTGTTTCCTAACCTACATCTGAACCATGCATTTTTTTTCTTAATTATGTTACTAAAAATAGAAAAGAATGTGACCTTTTTACATTTTACTCATGTGTAGCCTTGTTGAGCATGTTTTCAATCCGAAGGGGACAAGGACGCAAAAAGTTTACGGTTCACGCCAAGTATGCAAAAGTAATTGTTGTGCTTCTCCGAAGTTGTGCACTTGCCACTTGGGTTTCCATTCAGCGAATAACCACTGTGTTTCATATGTTTGCAGTGCTGGACGCAACCTGATAACAAGACATGTGGGTTCTACACGGCGCACCACTTGATGGTTGCGATGAATCAAGCTCATTTGGATTGTCACGAGGTAACTCGAAGTGCAGCTCCATCTTGTGCCTATCTTTGTTTGGAGATAAAGACCATGTGTACAACAAACACTTATGGCTACCTTTTCTTTGTATTAGGATTTTGACTTGCAGAGTGAACCGTTCAATTTGGGTGATATTAGAGAGAAGATCGCCAAGTTTCTTATGGAACATGTCATCCACCCTGACGGCGACTATTTTGATTCGTAAACCGTGAGTTGCTTCTGTTCCCTTGCTGCATCACGACCGAGGTGGATACATGCACGTGAACTGTGTTATTTGTGTTGTGAACAATGCGGGCGTGCCCCGAACAACCGGGTGCGTGTGAAGAACAATCGATACACTTGAATTTTTAATGCCGCCTGGTGTCGACCATTTGTTTGTGCTTGGACCTATGTATATGTATTATATAACGTATTAATTATATCAATCTTTGTGGTGTCGACGATTCTAAGTCGAGGGTGTGTCAGTAACGTCATCATTGACACGTGCACGCGTCAACTATCTAAGAGGCGTCTCAAGCCTCCGGATAGTTCTGAGACTGTCTCGCCCCGATCGATGCGCGTCGGTTGTTTTAGCGCATTTTTTACGTCGCGCGCCCGAAAATTAAGCGCCTCAAACGCCAACCTCGTTGGTGATACACCTGTAGCGAGTGCACATCTTTAATTTTCCAAGAGTTACGATCGATGGGTCATTGTAAGCGCCCTCGTAGTCTCCGCACAGTACAATCGATTTTAGGTGCTAAGCGCCTCGTAAACATAAGAAAAACGGTCGGGTACAAGAGCGGTGTGCGTAGAACGAATCCACGTTCACGCAGACGGATAAGCGTAAGGCGTAATACGTAAGTAGTACAAACCACGACGCGGCGTGTGGCGGCGTCGTATGGGTGACGAGCGATGCAGGCGGTTGCATTTCGAATGTGCGTATTAAGGAAAGCGCCACGAGACACTTTTATCGCCGCGTGTACGTAAGATTCTAGCGATTCTGGGCGCCGCGGTGCGGGCAAACCGCCGTCGACATGTGGCCCGTTCTGCACGCCCTTTGACATAGGGGTGCGTACATGCGAAGTCGTCCACAGTCACACATTGGGCCCGTGCGTCGGTAACTTTGGAAGGGATGGGATCGCTTTATTCATGCCGCGCGGTTCGTAACGTTACCGTAAAGCACGTGATCACTTCATAGGAAAACTTGTCCGTAGGTACTGTTCACTACGGTCGAGCAAAAAACGAGGTCACGCAGGACCGCGTAAAAAACCGTCGTGATAAAGTGTGTTCTGAGACCCTCGGTAAGGTTTTGGTCTCGTAAAGTCGACATTTAGAGACCCTAATGGGCGACGGCAGCGTGATCGTAGAAGCCCTCAACGCGCGCGATTGTAGAGGCCTTTTTTTTACATAGTGTCTCAGACACAGAAGCAGAAGTGTTTAACTTCCGCCTGGCCGGCCGACCGCACGAGTACCCGTAAAATAAGTGCACTTTTTGACCAAAGACCTTTTCTACCGAACGCCTGTTCACAAAAAAAGTTTCACCGCGTTGTAGCGAAGGCTCTTTAGGGCTTCCCCAATGCATGCTTTTTGCTTGTAGCCTCAAGTGCCATATAGGATTGGATAAAAAAAATAGGTGCTCTATTCTTGTCATAGTGGCTTGCGGAAGCTACATGTGCTTAAGGAGAGAGAAGATGGTCCATGCTGAAAAAGTAGAGGGAGAGGAAATAAAGGTGTGATATGATGAAAGCAAAAAGGTTACTATGTGCAAGCCACAAGCAATAATTTTTTGCATTGTGTAATACGTAGTAAATAGTAGTCTCAATATTTCCTCATCTACTATGTGGATCACTTTATTTGTACTAGAACCACTACCACTTGTAGCCCCCATTGGCCTTGCCCGCTTTACACAAAGGGCGTCTATAACATGTGCTCCGGAATTGGTGGTAGTACATGTTTTTCTGGATTCTTGAAATCTCATCTCCAAAATTCTAGAATCAGCTGCCTGTTTGGAAGCTACGTGTAATCGCTTGTACTTGGATTTTTTCTACAAGATTCTACAATCCATGTACACGTGTTGACTATATGCACACCCTTGCATGCGAATCCTTTGCATATCCTACACACCTCGGCCGAAGATAGGGCACACGTGCGCCGCCGCCGCGGTGTGCAAGGCCGCGCTAATTGCCGCGGCACTCCCTCCACCTCGGCGAAGATAGGGCACACGCCCGCCATCGTCATGTGCAGCCGCGGCGCGCTATGCTTTCAAGTTTCAAATTGACAAGTACTACTCCCTCCATCCGTCCCACAAATTCCAAAGAAGTGAAAAGTTCGCCGGTGCTTGGGACCCAAAAAAAAAAAATGATTTTCATCAAGAGAAAAAAAAAAAATAATGAAGTCTCCGTAACCTCTCGTGTTACTACGTGGCAGTACTGGTAGGGGCAATTTAGGGTCAATTTCCATTTCACATTGGTTTTGCGTACACAAGTTGGACAGATTTCAATTGCATGCCAATTTCAGCAAAGAATCAAACACATGCACGTAACTTGCCTACAAATAATCAACCAAGTTAACTCTAGAGATTAAATAAGGTCTAAAGATTTCCTACAATCATCCATCATACAAATGCGTCCATGGCCACCATAGTAGTATAACCACAGCACGATGCTAAGATTATTAAAGATTACATATGACCACTAATTAAGATAGATAAAGAGAACCAAAATATCACCAACTCTTTGGCACCAAGCATCAAAACGAGAGCCTACGAAGAAGAGCATCATCTTCAAAGATCGTCACCACCATCATCCTTATCCACCGCATCGTCACCATCATCCTTATAAGGACCCCAACGAATTCCTACACTTGAAGTATAAAATGCTATTCAATCACTGTATACAAGGTTAATGACACCAGTAGAAAACTATGCTATTGCTGACACCGACGGATCATATGCTGAGACCCCATGCCCAAAGACACGACTGAAAACGACGAGCTTGCTTCCTTCTCCTTCGGCCTCGCTTCCGCGACCTTCCTGGACGCTGGCCATGGCCACGGATTCCAGATGAGCATCGTGCCCGCTGACAACGACGCCAGGGGGCCCAACGCTTTGTCCAGTATCTCCTTCGTCGCCTCCACTCCCACCGGCAGCTTCTTCTCCTTCCTCGCCGTATTTGCCGCCGCCGCTTCTTCTCCTCCGCCCTCACCGCCGCTAGGGGTTTCCTTCTTCGCTAGTGTCCCTCCACAATGGGTTTGGGTCCTCGTTTACGTGGCGTCGTCATCTTCAACGGCGGCGGGGTGGGAGGAGAGGGCGAGGAGTGGCGGCGGCGGCGGCGCGTTGTGGGGAAAGCGAGGAGTGGAAAGCCGAGCGGAGGAAAGGAGTGGGAGTTACAGCGCTAGGCATGCGGACGGGGTTAGACTATCCGCACTCATGTTTCTCTATGTAACTCCTCTATACATCCTAGTCATCAAGATTCCCTCTTTTACAGTACTTTCTCCGCACTCATCCTTCTTTATATCTCTACTCTATATCAACTACTATTAGTGGGTCCCACTTAAAATTTTATCTAAATATACCCATGTGAGATCTAGTTTTGAAGAATTTATTGAAACAAATTCAATGGTGTAATCGAAATTTAATTTGGATTTTTGGTTCTTAAGTTATAACATTTTTTTTAAATAGTTCAAACATGGGGTCCACCGCCGGCCTACGCTCTCTCTCGGGCCGCCTCCATGCATGCTCGCCTCTTGCGGTGATCCGACAAAAGTGGGGGCCGTGGATCAGAGCGGAGGTCCGGGACAGCGCTAGGAGTACCGAACGCGAGCTCGGATGGGACACCGCGTATCACATCCAGCACTCGCCGCAGCAGATTTTCCTTTATATCGGTACTGGAGGAAGCTTTAGAGAACACCGCTGCAGATAGTCTTAGACACAGACAAGATATGGCCCTAGGGGCACCAATTTTAATTATTTCAATTTTTATGTCGTCGCCCGCAACCTTCGTGTGGTAGTGGGTGACACCGCGACAGTGGAGGCGGGGAAGTGATGGCTCAATACAAGTTGTAGTACTAGTACGCACGTGACACGAAAAATCAGCATCCATGTGCCGAAAGCACATACTATCTCGCACCATCCATTTTGCATTGAGATGTGTGCACCACACCAGCCAGAGAGATGCCGGCACACGGTGAAAAAAGTGAACACGGGTGGGAACACCGTGTAACACTAATCTCATCAACCATGCATATATCGTATGCGGTATGATCGATCTCATCAAATTAATAAGCTTGTTCGATCGAGATCATCAACAGTCCTATACATCAAAAAAAAAAAATCCTAAATACATCAAGCATATTATCGCATATGATCCATCAAATACCGCACTTTACTAACGACGAATAAACTCTCACATCGTTTGCGGATCCTACACTCCTCATTTGCCGAGAACATGTGCGACGGGGGATCCCGTCAATCCGAAAGTTTTACCGCACCATCTTTCCCCCTGCGATGCGATGCCCGTCATGGCGAGGCTCGGTGGGGCAGCATCACGGTATTGTGGATACCACACACGAAGGCTACGCAAGCAGTCCCATACATGTCGGCGAATTTCAACAGAATGGAAGTTCTGGAAGGTCGCGTACGTCCCAGCCGTCTCCGGGTCCTCGCCTTCGATCTCCCGCATCAACCGCCGGGCATAGTCGCCGGTGGCAGCGCGGTGTTAGCCCCCAGAGAGCAAAAAGAGCAAGGACATACTTGGCGGCTTCATGCTCTGACGCGGCAGCGAGGTGCAGCATCCTAAGCGGCGGCCTGACGGTGTCATGGCCTTTGATGAAGACGTCAAACAAGCCGTCTCTGAAGCATGCCTCCGGGTTTCCGACGGTGGCGAGCCGGGTGATAATATTCTCGCGGTACTCGCGCCATTGCAGGTACAGCACCGGGCCCCGGTGGGATGCTCCGTCCCACGGGGTCGCCGCGACGCCGCTTTCATCCGCGAACGGGTGGCCCAGCAGATTGGTGAGGTCCAACATGGGATCTTCTGAGACCTTGGCGACTCGAATCGCGATCTCTGCAAGCATGTCACGCGGAAGGTTTTCCATGGCACAAGGCGGCGGGGGCTTTTTGGTGGAAGCTCTAGGCGCTCTACTAGCCAAGTTTTGTGCGGTGAAGAGTGGTCGCTAGCACCGGCGGCGGGGAGGCGAATAGCAGCTGGCGCTCAGTTGGTGTTGGTGATGAGCACCAAATGCGGGTGTCGTCCAATGCGCGAGGGACGTGGGATTTTATGCGGCCCGGCCGGTGCAGTCCGGCGGAGGTGTCCAGCGACGGACATGACACGCGGAACGAGCCCAAGGAAATGGGCAGACGCTTTTTTTCAATCAAAAAAAATCATTAGATGCTCGAAAAATGTTGTTTCGAGTTGTATTTTTTGAAATACAAATTTCAAATGTTGTCGATGAAGCATGATATATAAGAGTAATAGATGTAAGAAAACAATCTCTTGATAGAGAACGATTTTAAAAAATACTAGAAAGAAAAACCGTCACATTTGGAGTTACCATGAGGGAGAAAGACTAGTCACAAGTTTTGACCACAAATTAAAAAGAAAAATTAGGGTTCTTGAGCCCTGATCGAAGGTCTCCGACATGGTGGCACACCGGTGTGCGCAGATGTTACCGGTATGCGGTCTCTAGCGACGGAAGGACAAGCACAGTGATCCCAGAACCTATCGTTCCTATCTATGCTATCGGTTTATGCTCCTGCCGCGCTCGATCCCGACGAGTGCAACACGGAAGAACTTACTACACTCGGCGCGGATCCTACACTCCTCGCTGCAGAAAATGCACCACAACCTCCCCCGTTTCCATCGTTCCAAAGATAACGGCCGCACCATCCTGGCTCTCTGCACTGATGCCCGTCCTGGCGAGGCACCGGTTGGGCCAGAGGAGGAAGATGCTGCCTCTGTGCATAGTGCGCGTCGCACCGGTGGTTGTACAACACCGCGATCGCCGTGTGCGGAGCTCGCATACAGCTCGCGCTCTTCAGGTGCTGCCATCGCCGCCGCCCGTGTCACGCTCCAGCTCCCGCAACACCGCCGGCACGATCGTCATCGGCGGGCGCGGCTGTTCCGCCTCAGAGAGAAGAAGGGCGTGCACAAACCGAGCGAGTGCATGCCCCGAGTTGGCGGCTTGTTCCAGCAAGTCGGCGGCGGCAAGACGGTGCCACGGCCTTCCAGAACACGGCAAACATGCCCGCTTCCGCAAAGACGCCTCCGGGTTGCCCGACCACGGCGAGCTTGGCAATGAGACTCGCGCCATACGCGCGAGTAGTACTCTAACCCCAGCCCTCCACTGGATCCTCTGCGACCATGCCGACGCGGAGCGTACTATCCTCAAGCAACTCCGACCTTCCGCGCGGTAGTAGCCCCGCAGGGTACAACACCCGTCCCAGTTGGGATGGTCGGTCCTACCAGGGGGTCGCCAAGACACCGCTTTCATCTCGCGAACGTGGCCCGCAGATTGGCGAGGTCCAACATGGGATCTGGCCGAGACCTTGGCGACTTGAATCGCGATCTCGCAAGCATGTCACGCGGAAGGTTTTCTATGGCACGAGGCGGCGGGGGGGCTTTTTTTGTGCGGTCAAGAGTGGTCGCTGTCACCGGAGGCGGGGAGGCGAACATGTGTTGGTGAGCACCGCTGGTGTCCAGCCCGCGCAAGGCGTGGGACGGGTGTCGCCGGCCCGCATTAATCCGGCGGAGGTGTCCGGCCCGACGGACATGACATGTGGAACGAGTCCAAGGAAGTGGGCAGACGCCTTTTTTTTTAGTCAAGAAAAACTAACCCAATGCGGGTCTGTACTAAGATAAACATTTTCAAACTATTACTACATGTTTTTCCATGACAAGATGATCTCAAATCAAAAAGTTGTAAACTATAAAGTTTCATGGATAGTTGAGAACTACAATCGGTATGTTTCGGGCTTGTCTATCCGAAGTCACTTAAAACATTTAAATTTCAATTTTCAATCTTTTTGAAATTGAGACGTAGTTTTCCTTTACAAGATAATGTCAAATCAAAAAGTTTTAAGCTAGAGAGCTTCATAACTTAGCAAGATCGACAATTCTTATTTTGGTTGTTTCCCCATCCGACATAGTGCTAATGACATTGTTCACAAATCTTAGAAATCTCTCTCATAGATCCATAAACTTTATGAGGCGTGTAAATCTAGTGAATAATGTTACCACGACGTCGTCGGATGAATAAATGACCAATATAAAAAAATATGTACATCTTAAGAAGCTATACAACTTTTGTGTTCATTACTTCTTCTCGCTGAAATCATTAGATGCCCGAAAAATATAGTTTGAAGTTGTATTTTTTGAAATCCAAATTTCAATTTTTTTTTTTTTTGAGATTACACAAGACAACGCACACATGCTCAACACGCACGCAAACCCTACCCCTATGAGCACCTTCAAAGGATTGAGCCGACAAATCTTGAAGTTCACGAAGTCACCACAGCGCGCCTTTGTGCCGACGGCGACGCCGCCGCCACTTACATCCATAGCGCCGGAAAATCGTTGAATAAATCCGGGATAAAGTGTCACACCCAAAGATTTGAACCCTGGGGAACATGACATGAGTAAGGGCACTCCCAACCCGGACTCTATGGTAGAGTCTAATAAGGTCATTTATTATCTCTAATATCGTGGACTTGGAGTCTAAATAAGACTTGGAGTCTTGGTTATTCTCCATCTCTCTTCCATAAATATACTGCAACATCGCGCCACATCAACAAATTACAATAAATATAAATGTAATAAATACGCTTGTAGACTCTACTCCCTCCATCCCTAAATGTTTGTCTTTCTCGCTTCCCGAGAAACTATCGCCTGGCAATTATATATTAAAATATATAAATATTTATGCTAAGTAATTAGTATCATCGGAAAGATATTTTTGTCTAGTTTTTTAATAAATTTATTTGTAAACATAAATTTTGCATGTATTTTGTACAAAGCGAGTCAAACTTGTGGCACGAAAACTAACGACGACGGTCAATTAGGGATGGAGGGAGTATGGTAGAGTTTGCATTGTGAGTGCTTTAATAGAGTACTCCCTCCGTTCCAAAAAGCTTGCAATTATGCGAAGCGTGTCGGTCAAATTTTCTCAACTTTGACTAGATAGGTTTCTGAGATAACATGTGCAACATTTATATCTACAAATAAATTTATTAAAAAACTAGATTTAAAGATCTTTCCGATGATACTATTTACTTAGTATAAATATTTATATATTTTAATATATAATTGCCGGCAATTTAAAAACGTTGACTCCGGGAAGCGAGAATTGCATGTTTTATGGAACGGAATGGAGGGAGTAACAAAACAATCTCTTGATACTACCGGTTCTTGAGTCTTTAGATTGAAGAGGCCCTCCATCACATTTGGACTCTTACTACTACTGTATGAGGGAGAAAGACTATTCACAAGTTTTGACCACAGGTCTAAAAGAAAAATTACTAGGGTTCTTGAGTCTTTAGATTGAAGAGGCCCTCCACAGGATCCTCTGCGGCCATGGCGAAGCGGAGCGCAAATGTCGTCTCAAGCAACTCCCGCGGAAAAAGTTCTCCATGGGTGGCTCGAGGCGCAGCGGCACGGCTTTCCTCGAGGCTCTGAGCGCGCGCCGTGGGTCGGGGAAATAATGTGGGTGCACATCCGGTGCAGACTAGTTGTACTCCTACTGGTGTACGGAGTACTCCACCTTACATGTGGGGCCTGTGCTGTCGAGCGCAGAGGTCGAGTGACGACATGACCGGCTCCATATAGGAGTAGGAGTAGTAGTAGTACTACTACTATTTTTTTCCATGACACGTGCTGATCATATCCACACACCTTGCATGCGTATCCCAACTGGCGTGTCCTACACACCTCGCTGCCAAGAGGGCGCACATCTGCCATCGTTCGCGAGTGTCATCAGCACTGAGCCACTGATGCCGGTCTCGATCGGCGAGGCACCGATTGATGGGCGAGTCGAGGACGAAGGACGGATAGAGCAATAATTAAAAAAATCAATTTTATAAAATATATGGAATTTGACCTTGGACCAATAATAAAATTTATAGAGATTCAATTTTTGAGCGACTTTCATGTCCCATTAAGATTCACTTAAAAAAATTTAACTTTTTTTTTCTTACAGTGTGTACATGCCGCACACAAGCTTACTAAAAAAACTAAGTCACTCCTTGAAGCCGTTAAGAAAATCTCAAAGGCCCGTCCATAAAGTGCAAAGGAGGGAGTGCAATTCCTTTAATACCACATTGCTAGTTGAAGGTGGAGTGAACCCACCTAAATATGGAAGTGTGAAATCTCTTGTTAGAAAAATTATTAAGGAGACCTCCTCTCTCCTTCATAATTTTTTTTAATTTAATTTATATAGATTTATTTTTTTTTTTTTGCAAAAGAACTTTCATAGCGAGTTTCTTTTGCCATATGGTGGTAGAGTACCTTTCATTAATCTCTCGCTTCTCTTTTCTTCCTTTAAGCCATTAAGAAAAAAAAAAGAAGCACCTTTTATGAAGGATCAAATGACACTATAGTTTTCATACAAAGCAAAGTGCCAAAAATTACATATACGAGGGGACAAAGATTTTGTCCCAAATAGGATAATGTTACAATTGGGACTAACTCCTCTTGTCCCGGGGTCAACAATGGTCGGGACTAATGCTCCTGGATCGAAAGTCTGTTCTCCACTAGTGAAGTATATCACAACTTATATTACACATCTCGTTTTCATCATCATGCACCTAGGTAGGTACCCAAAGATCGGACATCAACCATCACGCACGCACCAAAAGCTATGAAAATAAGTTTGTTTGATTGAGATCAACCATCTAGAGATCGAGGTAGCTATACACCCGCATAAGATCGATCAATCGATTGACCACGCAGGTCAAAATGCCCGAGAATGCAGGACCGATGAACCTCTCTGGCACCGTCGCGGATCCTACACTCTTCATTTGTAGAACCTATACGAGATGTACATATTAAGAAGTTATACAACTTTTATGTGCATGACTTCATCCGCTGAAATCATTAGATGCTCCAAAAAAATTGTCGAAGTTGTATTTTCCGAAATTAAAATTTCAAACGTTTTAAAATAACATGACAAAAATAATAGCAAGAAGAATACAATTTCTTGATACAAGCATTATTTAAAAAAATAGAAAGAAAAACTATCACATTTGGAGTTACTATGAGGGAGAAGGACTAGTCACGGGTTTTGGCCATAGATTAAAAAAAGAAAAATAAAAAATCGAGTTCTTGCCCGAAGGCCTCTGCAAGCATGTCTCGCGGAAGGTTATCCACGGCACGGGGTCAACAAATCCGCCTTCGGTTGGGGCAGCGATAATGCGGGTGAGTTAAACCCCGGGCGGGCGGTGCACTTTCGGGGCACAAATGGCGACATGACCGTTAAAATAAAAAATTTAGGCCCTCCTATTCCCGTGACACGCCCCGATCATATCCACACCCTTGCATGCGAATCCTTTGCGTATCCTACACACCTCGGCTGTAGAATAGGGCCCACGCCCGCCACCGTCGTTCCGTCCAATCCTTTGGCGGGGGCAAGGTGTGTGTGTCCTCTTATTTGGACTCGCACCGTTTTTTTTGACAACCACCTCCACCCATTGGGAAGACGAGAACGAAAAGACGACGCCTTTTTTTCTAGCACGGGTGCATTAAGTATTTTTTTTTGAGTAAAATGCACCATGGGTACCTAAACTATTCGGTGGGTTGCACAATCGTACTCAAACTATTTGTGAATACCAGATAGGTACTTCAACTTAGAGCATCTCCAGCAGCACTACCTAAACTAGACTACCCAAACTCATTCCTAGTAAATTTTGCTTTCAACTCAGCCATTACTACCTAAACTAGACTACCCAAACCATGGCATGTGGAGCCCACTGTCATCCCTTTCCTCTGCTCCTTCATTCGACGAGCACGCAACGCCGCACAAGGGGAGGGGCAGGCGGTTGCCCTTGTGCGCCCTGATGAGCACCGCCGGTGAGGATCCGTTGTGGCTACCCCCGCATCTCGTCGGGCACGGGGTGGCGGTCGGAGCGACGTGGCCGTGGCACGGAGGGCCGCCGCGCTTTTGTTACCTATCCGGGGTGTATTTTACTCTTTTTTTTCCCAGCGCTCTGTTCACTAATCATTTCAACTACAATCAAAAATCCAAACAGCACAAATTTGGAAAAAATATAACACAATGCATACTCAGGATCTTTCCAGCATCATCCATACATATGATCGATCAAATTTAAAAAGACCACTCTTTACTATTAACGACGAATAACCTCTGACACTGCTTGCGGATCCTACACTCCTCGCTGCAGAACTTGTACGACGGCTGGAATTCCATCCATGCGCAAATGCTACCACACCAGTCTTGCCCTCTGCAGCAATGCCCGTCATGGCGAGGCTCCGGTGGGGCGGGATCACGGTATTCTGGATGCCACACATTAATCAAGTCGGGCAAGCAACCCCACACATTTTGGCGGATTTCAACAGAATGGAAGTTGTCGAAGGTCGCGTACGTCCCTGCCGTCTCCGGGTCCTCGCCTTCGATCTCCCGCATCAACCGCCGGGCATGATCGTCGTCGGCGGCCCCGGTGTTACCCCTGTAGAGCACAAGAGCAAGGACATACTTGGCGGCCTTATGCTCGGCCAGCGGCGGCTGCAAAGATCGCGAGAGGCGGCGTGACGGTGTCACGGTCTTTGATGAAGACGGCATACAAGCGGCTGCGAAGCACGCCTCCGGGTTGCCGGCGGCCGCGAGCTGTTGATCGGACTCACGCGATACCGCGAGTAGTGGAAAAAGCTCCCGGCCGGGCCCCCTTGCCGGTATAGCAGCGGGTCCAGTGGGATGCTCCGTCCCACCAAGGGGATCGCCGCACGCCGCTTTCATCTCGAAAAGGCGCCCGCAGATTGCTTAGTGCCTCTATGGGATCCGGCTGAAACCTTGGCGACACGAATCGCGACCGTGCAAGCATGTCACGCGGAAGGTTTGCCATGGCACGAGACGCGGCGTGGCGGGGTTTTTGCCGGAAGCTCGAGCGCGATCTAGGCGGTTTTGTGCGGCGAAGAGAGGTGACGAACAGCAGTTGGCGAAGAGAGGTGAGCAGCAAAAATGCGGGTGTAGTTGGCGAAGAGAGGTGAGCAGCAAATGCCGGTGCAGGGAGATGTAGGATTTTATGAGTGGGGCGGCCGGCGCAGTTGGCGAAGAGATGTGAACAGTAATAATGTGGGCACGTAGCCCAGTGCACTCCGGCGGGGAGGTCGAGCGACGGACACACAACCCGGTGGAACGCTACCGAAGGAAATCGTAGCGCGTCTGTAAAGATTGCAAGAATCCAAAATCAAGAGAAGAGCAGACTTCTAGCTGATTACGGGTGACAATTTAGCTCGTTTGGATCATAAAGTCCATTTGGTTTAGATTCTAGATTTTTAAAATCTAGAATCTACCAAATGGGGCATTACTATTTTGCGCCTCATAAAGTGCAAAGGGCATAATGGAGTGTAGGGAAAAAATAGGTGAAATCAGATGCTAGAATCCCATGATCCAAACAACAAATTGGATTTTGAAAAACCAACTAGAATCTAGATTTTTAAAATCTAGAATCAGATCCAAACGGGGCCTAAATCTAGTAGCACCCAAGACAAAGTGCCAAGGGAGAGAGTTCGCGGCGGCCATTGCTGCGTGGTCGCATGCGGCGGGAATCGCAGACATGAATATAACACGAAGAACGAATTACCACATATATACAGCAACATATATATACACAATAAAGTCAAAGTAGGGGAGAACCCCTCCTGTTATCTTCAAAAAAAAACATATACTACACAATAACACGTATTGATTCATGCAAGACCACTACCTACTCATACCCACACTGCACCAAGGAAGAACCTATGGCACTCAGCGCGGATCCTACACTCCTCGGTTGTAGAACAGATTGTACGGCTCCCATACTCCCGGCGCCCAGCCATCCATGAAGCCGCACCTATCTGACCATCTGCACCGATGCCCGTCCTGGCGAGGCAGCGGTTGGGCCAGAGCAGGAAGAAGTTTCCTCTCTGCATGGGGCATCACCAAGTCGCCGCGCAACACTCCCATTACCTGTCCGCGGAGCTTTGTACGATTCGCGATACTCGTGGTGCAGCCATCGTCGCCACCGTGTCGCCTTCGATCTCCCGCAAAATCGCCCGGGCACGGTCGTCGTCGGCGGCGCGGTGTTATCCCCCCGTGAGAGCACGAGCAAGGACATACTTGGCGGCCTTATGCTCTCGACACGCGGGCGTCTTCGCAAAGCATCTTGAGCGGCGGCGCGACGGTGCAACGGGCCACCGATGAAGACGGTATACAAGCCGGCTTTGAAGCACGCCTCGGGTTGCCAACGGCGGGCGAGCCCTGGCGATAAGACTCTCCGATACTCGCGCGGTAGTGGAAGGTCTCCCACCCCCCGGCCGGTACAGCACCTTGTCCAAAGGCGATGCTCCGTCCCACTAGGTGGTCGCCGCACGCCGCTCTCATCTCGGAATAGTCGCCCGCGCGAATGTGGAGGGCCTCTATGGGATCCGCTGAGACCTTGGCAACGCGAATCGCAATCTCTGCAAGCATGTCAACCGGGAGGTTTTCCATGGCGCGAGACGCGGCGCGGCGCGCGGAAGCTCTGAGTGCGCTCTAGGACGTTTTGTGCGGCGAAGAGAGGTGAGCACTGAGCAGCAATGATGCGGTGCGTAGCCCAATGGCACTACGGCGGCGAGGTCGAGCGACGGACATATATAGAGGCACCGGCGGAAGCGCGGCGTCGAAGGAAATGGGGCGACGCCTTTTCAATCAACCATAGTAGTACGCGCTATCGGTCAAAGGCGTCTCGTAGGAATAAATGTTTTCAAACTTACTCCCTCTATCCCTAAAAGCTTGTCACCGCGTTTCCCGAGAAACAAATGCCGGCAATTATATATTAAAATATATAAATATTTATGCTAAGTAATTAGCATTATTAGAAAGATATCCCGAGAAAAAAATAGCGCTATAGCGCCGAAATAGCATGCTAATAGCGGCCAAAAACACTGTCATGATGCCAAATAGCGCTATTGCACGCTATAGCGCTAATAGCGCCGCTATTGTGTTTTGACCAACCTCCCGCTAAATTTTATAGCCCGCGATTTTTTAGATCTTTTAGTCTAGTTTTTTTAACAATTTTATTTTAAGATTTAAATGTTGCACGTATTTTTGAAAATTTGAGTCAAACTTGTGGCACGCATCCCATGGTGACAAGCTTTAAGGGATGGAGGAGTACATCTCAAATCAAAAGGTTGTAAACTCGTACAAAGTTTCATGGATATCCGAGAACTACAATCGTTATATTGGTGGTTTGTCTAAGCGAGGTCACTTAAAACATTTAAATATCAATTTTTCAATCTTTTGAAATTGAGACGTAATTTTCCTTTACAAGATAATGTCAAATAAAAAAACTTTTAAGCTACTCCTACGTCCCTTGGAGTTCGTCGTTTTTGACTTTTGAACTTCATGTTTGACCATCCGTCTTATTCAAAATATTTATGCAAATCATAAAATAAATTAATCAATATTCAAGTAGCTTCATTGATAAAATAAGTTGTAACAAAATAAATTATATTTATGCAAAAAATTTGAATAAGACGAGCATCGAAAATGATGGCACGGAATCCGGGGTGACAAACTCGGTGGGACGGAGGGAGTAGATAGTTTCATAACTTAGCAAGATCGACAATTCTTATTTATACCGAGCAAAACTAACTTCGGACCGCGGGCCCGGCTAGGGCCCGACGTGTTTTGGCCCGCCCACGAACCTTATTGGACGGGGCACGGACAAAGTTCTTGAAGCCCCGGTAAATTTTCTTTGGCCCGACCCGCACCGAAATATTACTTTTTAGCTATTTTATTTTTATAGTGGAAAATGCGCCGGTAGCCCGCTGGGGCCCGGCCCGAGCCCGGCGGAAAATCTAGGCCCCGACATCCCCGGTGGGACGTCATGGGCAGGATTTTTTGGTCGAAATAAAGGGTTTTTTTTGGCCCGACGAAAAAAAACGGGTATATTCTTTATTTTGGTTGTTTCCCCATTCGACATAGTGCTAGTGACATTGTTCACAAATCTTCGAAATCTCTCTCGTTGTTTCATCAACTCTATGAGACATGTGTAAATCTTGTGATGAACAAAGTTATCTGCGACGTCCGTCGAATGAAGAAATGACCAATATAAAAGATGTACATATTAAGAAGTTATACAATTTTTATGTTCATGAGTTCTTCTATCGAAATCATTAGATGCTCCAAAAATGTTGTTTGAAATTGTAATTTTTTGAAATTCAAAATTCAAATGTTATCAATAAAACATGACAAAAGTAATAGCAAAGAAGAATACAATAGGTTTATACAACATTATTTTATGAAATTTTAGAAAGAAAAACCATCACATTTGGAGTTATTATGTGGGAGAAAGACTAGTCACAAGTTTTTTGCCACAGATTAAAAAGAAAAATCGAGTTCCGGCAAGTCGAGCGGCGGTAAGACGGTGCCGCGACCTTCCACGAACACGGCGGACATGCTCGCTCTGGCACGCGCCTGGCGGTTTGCGGCCGACGAGCTTGGCGATGAGACTCGCGCGGGTAGTACGCTGCCCCCGACCATAGCCATAGCCGCCGACGTCGACCCGCCGGGTGCAAGATCCGGTCGATTGGAATGCTCCGTTCCAAAGATGGCGCCGACGCGTTTCGTGTCAGTGCGGATGGCCCATAGATTGACCCCGCCGTCGGTAATCGCTACTGGCGGACGACGAAAGCACGGAGCCGCACCAGCAATGAGCCGTGCGCGGCAGCACGAGCACCGGGTCGGTGGCGAGGATGGCAGAGAGGGCGGGGCCGGGCGCGCATCAGACGGCGGCGCCGTCCGTGCGGCGTTTCTCTCTCTCGCACGCGGAAAGTTTCATGAGGTCTGCTCATGGAAAGATTCCTCTAGAAAAATTCATGAGGTCTCGATTCATGATTGCCGTTTCTTCCCGCGAGGAAAAATTGAATTCCATGAGGGTAAAATTCCTTTGGCCCTAAGTTTGTTCGAAATGTTTTCACCATTTAGATCGAGGTAGCTATACATAATATATAAGATCGATGGATCATTGAACACGCTCAAAATGCCGAATAGAGGACCGATGAACTCGACACTCGTTGCGGATCCTACACTCCCGCCGCGTAAAAACGCTCCACGACTCCGATTCCGTGCATCCGGCTTCATGCCCGCACCATTCTCGGCTCAGACCGATGCCCATCATGGCGAGGCACCATTTGGGCTATAAGGCGGGTTGTAGGCAACTCTTGTATCAAATGCGCCGCCAAGTAGAACAGCCTAAAATCCCATGCCCTTTGGCGGGGGGCCGAGTACAATTGATGTTCTTCCACGTCCCCAGTGCCGCCGGGTGGTCGCCTTCGATCTCCCCCAACACCCGGGCTGGCATAGTCGCCGCCCGTGGCACCGGTGTTTGCCCCCAGAGAGCACAAGAGCAAGAGCATACTTGGCGGATTCATGCCCCGACGCGGCGGCGCTGGCTGCAAAGATCTCGAGCCGCGGGCGTGACGATGCGGCGCCTTCGACGAAGACGGCATACATGCCGCCCTAAAGTACGCCCCGGGTTGCCGACGGGGCGGCGAAGCTTGGTGACAAGACTCTTGTGATACTCGAGCGATACCAACCGCGCCGGCTGGTACGTAAACATCCGTCCCACGGGTCGCCGCAGACGCCACTTTCATATATCTGACAGGTGGCCCATAGATTGTGGAGGTCCTCCATGGGATCCGCCGAGACCTTGGCGACACGAATCGCAATCTCTCGCAAGCATGTCATGCGGAAGGTTTTCCATGGCGCGAGGCGGCGGCGCCGCGGGGCTTTTCTCGAGGAAGCTCGAAGCGGCGCCAAGAGTGGTCATCGCCGCCATCGGGCGGCGGGATGTGAACAGCATTTGGCGCTTCGCTTGGTGAGCAGCAAATGCGGGTGCGTCATCGCGTGAGCCCGGTGCAGCGACATGGGTGCACTCCGGCGGAGGTGTCGAGCCACGGACATGAACCGCGGAACAGGTTCAAGGAAACGCGCATCGAACTATCCCAATGCGCGCGTCTATACGATAAATGTTTTCAAACTGTTTGATTTTCCATGACAAGATGATCTTAAATTAAAATGTTATAAACTACAAAGTTTCATGGATATTTGAGAACTACAATCGTTATGTTGGGGGCTTGTCTATCCCAAGTCACTAAAAACATTTAAATTTCAATTTACATTTTTTTCTTGAATTTTTTATAACCTTTTTTTTTCTTGAGATTGATCGAGACACTAAGAGTTTCATAACTTAGCAAGATCTACAATTCAGTTGTTTCCCCATCCGACATAGTGCTAGTGACATTGTTCACGAATCTTAGAAATCTCTCTTCTACTTTCATAAACTCTATGACATTGTAAATCTTGTGGATAGTGTTACCGCGACATCATCATATGAAGAAATGACAACTTTTATGTTCATGACTTCTCTCACTGAAATCATTTTAGGTGCTCGAAAATGTTGTTTGAAGTTGTAATTTTGAAATTCAAACTTCAAATGTTGTCGATGAAACATGACAAGAGTAATAGAAGTAAGAAAATAATCTCTTGATAGAGCATGATTTTACAAAATTTTAGAAAGAAAAAACCATCACACTTGGAGTTACTATGAGGGAGAGAAAGACTAGCTAGTCACAAGTTTTGACCACGCATTAAAAAGAAAAATTAGGGTTCTTGATCCCTAAAGGTCTCCGACATGGCGGCAAGACCGGCATGCTTGTGGATGTCGTCTCTCTCTAGCGACCATCACCGTGCCATCAAGCAATGATATCTTACCGGCGACTTTTCGAGCTAAGGTCAAAAAATTTAATAAATATTATTCGCCTTATTTTCACTACTTGAGTACTAATATTAATCCGACGCTTCGCGACAAGGAACCGAAGTGTTCAAGTCCGTAGGCTCGCCTCTGCTAGGCAGGCCTTCCGCCCAAGTAAAAGTAATCGAAAAGGTTTTGGTCAAAACTTTTTTGGGAATATAAGTGTCATTCCGTCCACTTGCACTACTCCTTTTTTTTCCAACACGGTCT
The DNA here is from genome assembly GCA_015847255.1 of Hyparrhenia diplandra. Classification (NCBI taxonomy): domain Eukaryota; kingdom Viridiplantae; phylum Streptophyta; class Magnoliopsida; order Poales; family Poaceae; genus Hyparrhenia; species Hyparrhenia diplandra. The sequence goes on from JADLZK010003245.1 coordinate 40,279, forward strand.
CAGAATCACAATCATACATACCTCAACACCGTATACGGTTGGTGTACCGTACATCGTGGGTCACGTATGGAGTCATTTCACATGCCTGTTCGATCGATCGAGAGAGAATGAGGTGAGTGTTCGATGCCAAATTTGTTTCAACACAAGGCCAAAATTTGGCTCTTTAGAACAAATCAAGCTAAATTGTTGAGCCACAATGCACAAACTAGCAATACGGGTTCAATACTGATTCTTGAGAGCCGAAGCATTCCAAATTTGAACAACTTTTTGATAATATAACAACATTACGGAGAACAAGGTTGTTTTGCTAGCGCCCGATTTTGGTCGATTTAATAGTATTCCGTGAGACATAACAATTTGAAACAAGATGAAGCAAGAGCACACGAACATTGTCAAAGAGAGGAAGCAAGACCTAAGCTACGAAGACATTATATGGACGTCCCTCGGTCCGGTTCGAGTAGGGACGACGACACCCTCGAGGAGCTTGGTGGGATTATAATCTCCAAGCCAGTCTTAAGCGCTAGCCATGGCCATGACCGGGCTCGAGACCTACACGGGAGATTATAGTCCCACGGCCGTGAGCCCCACTCATCGAAGTCCACCGAAAGGGTCTCGGCAAAACTTGAGTCCGACCCTTAAAAATGCTCAACTCGGCGAGGAGAGGGGAGCAGCCCCCGCCGGCGACCTCCAAAGACCAAGCCAAACTTTAAAATAGAAACTATATGTAAGAGCCAAATTATTGAGCAATATAGGAGGAGTCACATAAATTTGTAAGACAACAGACCTGTTCCTAGCGTTCGCGCTGGATCCGGTGCTGGATGCTAATTCAGTGTCACTCAAGACTTGTCTCTGAGGGAGACATGCATTCCACACGACACTTAACTCCAAGGAGTTGGCAAAGCAACACAGAGAAAATGTGCTTTTCTTGCCACATTTTCTTCGACCTCCTCCCCATACTTTTATAATCTCCGCGAGGTCTTTGTGGTTGTACAAGCTGTGGCATGAATCACACAAATATTCAAGACAAAACAAAACCTTTTTAGAGCCACTAAAAAAACTTCAAAAAAAAAGTGCATTTCAGAGATCTCAGCGGTGTTTACCCAAGAAGATGTGCTTCTTTTGCGACATTTTCTTCGGCCTCCTTCCCAACCCAACACTAGCTAAAACAAGAGATCAGAGCGGCCGGGACTTCGAGAGACCACATGAAGTCGAGATCCTGAGCGGCCGGGACTCGATCGGATACGCAACCACCAAAAAGAAAAAAACTTCGTATTTCTTTGTTTCAAAAACCACATGAAAAACCATATCTAGCTGCATGGATGTGATAAAGAGCACCACCTGCCCGGGGATGGAGACGGCGAGCTTAAGGTGAGGCCCGGACCCCCGTGGTCGGACAGCTCGTGCTAGGGTTTAGTTGAGATGAGTTTGGACCGCTGCGCGATAAAGGTGGGCCGCTTCGACGAAGACGACATACATGCCGGCGGGCACCGCTCCGCTGCCGACGGGCGCAGCGAAGCGAGACAAGACTTCGCGATCCCTCGAGCTGATACACGACCGCACCGGGCGGGTACGTGAAAACATCCGCCCACGGGATGTCCCGGCCCCACTGGGGTCACCGCACGCCGCTCATATCCAACTGTGGCCCGCAGATTGTGGAGGTCCTCCATGGGGATCCGCTGAGACCTTGGCTACACGTAACGCATCTTCGGCAAGCATGTCACGCCGGAAGGTTCTTCCGCGGCGCCGACGCTGGTGGGGCTTTGGTGGAAGCTCAGCCGCTTCAGCTATTTTTGAGCGGAAAGAGTGGTCGGCGTCACCGGGCGCGTGCGTGTGAAGATCGAGTAGCCGGGCGCCGAGGTGAGCAAAGAATATCGCAGCGAGCTCGCGTGCAGGGAGACGATATAACTCTCGCGCGAACGCACTCGAGGGAAAAGACGCCACGCCCCTAATAATAATTTTCAAACTTGCATGTATCCCACACAACTCTCGAAGTCTCGGGCAGAGGGATGCTCCTATCCCATCATATGCCGCCACGACGCCTTTGCCATCCGCTTAGAGGTCATCCGCGGGATCCTCTCTGGCCCTCGGCACGCTGGATGGCAACCAATGCAGCAGCGCTAAGCACCTCCGCGGAAGCCGCTGCATGGTGCACGCGCAGGACGACGCCAGTAGGGCCGGGCGGTGGTCGACGTGGAAGGCGACGCGCGAAGCTAGCGGCGATGACGATAGATGTAGCCGGGCGTTGAAGTGAGTTCGCCCCAAATTGCACATGTGCAGAGGTATCTTGTTCCACCGTGACTCGTTAAAGATTTTCTTCCCTATAGTTAGTTTAGGTGTAATTTTTCAGATATATGCATAGCTATCTTGTTCCACCGGTGACTGTTGTGATAGCTTTTTGATGTAACAATATGGTGTATGCACTACTCCTCAGGCAGATTGAACACTAAAAAGGTGCATCAAGGCGTGAATAAGGAATAAGTCACCTTGACGGTTTTCAAAATTCAGACCAACTGTTCTCCGGAAAAGTGAGAAGAGATCTAACTCACGGAAATCCACATCAAGAGAGAAAGAGGAAGCAGCTCAAGCACAACTAGAAACTGAAGCCCAAGCAACATCTTCTGAATCTTATGAGAATGTTTTTCTAATCCCCTAACGTAGTATCAGTGGGAAAGTTTGAACTTGGGATAGCAGCTTTGGTGTTTGTAAATTTATGGACTTTTCAAAACATGAGAATAAATGAACACTTTAATTGGGAAAAACATTTGTTACGATATGACAGCAGTTTTACCTTTGCATCAGGCCCATCGCCACTCATCTGTAGTTCTCGAAAAATGAACAACTCCATTACAGTTTGTCAGAAAAAGGATGCTCAGCTATAAGGAAGAGCACATATAAGAAACTATTTATTGCAGCGTACTTCAGGTGCAAGAAGTCAGACGCCGAACTTGAAATTTTGAGTTATATTTTTATTATCTTTCTTGAAGACTCATGTAATATTATTGTTCCAAACATCACGATTGCAATATGTAATTAACAATACAATACATGCTCATACATATATTATCAGGGATATGTTTCCCCGCTGTAACGCACGGGCTTTTTACCTAGTTACTACTAAAAAGAATGAAAAAGGAATCGTCCACCTGGCAGACTCACCCTCGCCTCCGCGATGAATTACCGCCCGGCTAAAAATAGGAATTAGGAATTTTCACCCCGCTAAACACCCCTGCTCGGCTCTAATCACCCCTCGGGCCCTCACATTATTAAAGGAGAGCAATCAGTCAACCAACCACCGCATCCCACACGCGCGCAGCTGACAAAATAGGAATTTAATTCTTTGGATATTAAATTATTAATATCACCCCATAAAATAGCACCTATAATTACGATTGGTATGTTTTAGAGCATTGTTGGCCTTATTTCATAGCCAGTAAAAATTCTAAACAACTTTAGTGTTCTCGTACTTAAGTTTGTCTTCGTGATTGAGCCTCTTGTTGATAGAGGATTTATTATATGGCCGTAACATAATCAAGCCCAAATAAAATGAGAATTGTTGATCACGGAGAAAGGAGTGAATGATATTTTTCCCATGCAACGCGCACGTAATCACTCTAGTAATCTATGAGTTTTCCAACACAACGTAATTGATGATAACATGTGCTAAGATACACATAGTCAAAGTTCGTTTACATACTGCTTGACCATCCGTCTTATTTAAATTTCTTATACAAATAATAAAAATAAAAACAAATCATTATGAAAGTAAAATCGATAAAATAAGTCATAACTAAATAACTAAAATTTCTTAAAACTCTTTGAATAAGACGAATCCGGCCAAACCTAGATTATAGAAGTCAAAATATACTTTCCTTTATTTGTGGGACTAAGTCATAATAAAGCAATAAAAAGCTAGATGCCAATAATGATGAAGTAACTGGGTCGCGCAAGCTATGGCTTAGTAGGGTCATCGATGAAAATAGCGTGCGCGCTATGGCGCTATTCATGCGCAGAGGCACGCATCGCGCGAAAGATATGACCCTCGACAGATCGGCGCACCACGCGCCCTTCTCCCCACCGCAGCCAGGCGGCGCTATTTCCCGGCATTTCTCTCCCTTTCCTTGTGCCACAACTCCCCACGAGATTTACGCGCCTAAGCTTTCACAGCTGAACTCAAAACCTCAACCGCCTCCCTCACAGCGACCACATCTCATATCTCATCCGCTCTATACTAACAGCACGCATCCATTTCACCCCTCATCCGCCCCTCACAGCGACTCCTAGGGCTCAGCCCGCCTCCATCGCGCGCCACCGCCGACGCATCCGCGCGCCTTGCTCTAGCCGGACGCCGCCTCCGCCCGCGACCTCCTCCTCCGACTCGGCGTCTCCTCCACCGATGCGATTCTAGGGGTTTGATATGTAGCCCATCAATCTTGTTCTGTGCCTATCACATAAACTGCGGTTATCGAACTACATTTTTGTTGATTCCACTATTCCTCGAAGCCACTGTGTGTGTGTGAGGTGATCTGCTGCTCGAGAGCTGCTTCGCTCAGCCTTGTGTCACTCTCTCGAGAGAATAAGCCGAAACAAGCCGGGCAAAGCACAAGTGAACAAAGCTTGGACTAGTCCTCAGCAGAGACATAGACGCACTATTACGGAATTGAACTCGTATAATTTCTTATCCTCGATATGACCGAGACCGCTACTATAACTATAAAATACCGCAAATACTCGCTTTGCTAAGACCTCCATGACACCTTTTTGCCTTTCCTACCTTTACTACAAACCTATCAAAGCCGATCCATGTAAATCTCCTCATCCAACTCTCCATTAAGAAAAGTTGTCTTCACATCCATTTGATGAATGATCGTACCATTACAGAGGCAAACACTAAGGATAGTAGTGTTTGGAATAGTGGTCATTTTAAAGTAGTCTCAATGCTAATGCCTCGCTTTAGTTTTTAGCAAGTAAATATAGCGAAAATCTAGAAGCATCATGAATCAACGTCATCAAATAATCTCTTTTTCCACACACCATTCATCTCACATAGATCGTAGAATGTATGAGTTCTTAGAGGTGCCAAGTGTCTTTTCCTCCACGCCTTGTGAGGCTTTCGAGGTTGCTTAGATTTGCGCAGCACACAATGACACAATTATGACACTTAGAACTTTGGTAATGGTGAAATCTAGAATTAGCC
>JADLZK010003246.1:0-18913 GCA_015847255.1 Hyparrhenia diplandra
CTGCTACATTGCGAGCTGTGAGGTTCAGGATCCTCAGCAGGTCATGATGCCCAAGGGCTTCCCCAACGCGCACACCTGGCGTGCTGCCCCAAGTTCCAGGTCACCCTCGCGCATCCATGTCACGTAGATGGTGGTTCCGCAGAGGTGCAGAGCAGCCTGCAGAAGCAGCGGACTCCTCACCTGACAAAAGGTTCAAGCAGTAGTTGTGGGTGTGTTGTGGAGAAAGAAGAGGCTCTGCTCCGTGTCAGATGAAATGATTATTGCGTTGGGAGACTTGGTACCTCTCGTGCTGCTCCATCTACATGGCCACTGTTTTTCTTTGGGGCAGTACGTCAGTAGCTGCCTGCATTGGAGCTGCCCTAAGGAGAAATGTTAGAAGAGAAAAAGGCACGTATAGAAGTCGGTTTTATGAGGGGACAAACACATTTTCTAGGGATATAGTTATGCTTTCACAAGTCATTGTTTCAAAACTCCCGCTAAACGCTGCCACTATATAGCCTTTTGAGACAAGGTGCCGCTATATATATATGTATTCATTTACAATTTAGCCACTATATCCTGCTGCTTTGTCAACTTCTGTATTGTCCCGTATTATTTCTTCCTTTTTTTAATCTATTTCTTCCTACTATTGCCAAGGTTTAACGACCTTTTCGTGGTGCCATCAAATTAAATACAGGTTTGGTAAAATGTGAAGCCGTAAAGGAATAGGAGTCCTGATCTGCTTGGATATGGCACTATGGCAGTTGTAGAATCTGACGGTTCCTGGGGCCTGGGCTTTATAAGCTAAAGGTCGGCCTCGCATTTTCCTCATCAACGTTAAGTCAACTACCGCGCCGCGCGCCGCACGCCGCACGCCGCACGCCGCACGCCGCAGCTAGGGTTTAGGTTCGTATCATCAGCTTCGATCGATGGCGTCTTCTTCCGAGGCTGAGAAGAAGAAGATTACGTTGATTAGCTCCGACTCCGAGGAGTTCGAGGTGGAGGAAGCGGTTGCCAAGGAGTCGCAGACCATCCTCCACATGATCGAGGACGACTGCGCCGACAACAGCATCCCGCTCCCCAACGTCAATTCCAAGATTCTCGCCAAGGTCATCGAGTACTGCACCAAGCACGTCAACGCCGCCGGCGCGGACACTACCAACGCCGCCGCGGACGGAGAGGACCTCAAGACCTGGGACGCGGAGTTCGTCAAGGTCGACCAGGGTACGCTCTTCGATCTCATCCTGGCTGCCAACTATCTGAACATCAAGGGGTTGCTGGACCTGACCTGCCAGACGGTGGCTGACATGATGAAGGGCAAGACTCAGAGGAGATTCGCAAGACATTCAATATTGTGAACGACTTAACCGAAGAGGAGGAGGCTGAGATCCGCAAAGGAGACCGCGTGGGCCTTTGAGTGATCGATGGCGCTCTATGATGCTATTAGTTCTAGTTTACTTATACTCAATAATCAATATATGGTCGTAATGGTTGTATGCCTTTTGGATTGGATAGATGTTAAACTGAGTGGAGTAGTTTGTGTGTCTGCAGTTATTAGCTTATATATATTAAAGTTCTAAAAGTTCTGAACACACAGGGTGTGTGAGTCAATGATTGGCAGCAGGATTCATACAATTTCAATGAAATTCCATCTGCAATTGCAATGAAATTCCATCTATAATTCATGATCTGACTTTTCATATACGAACAAAAGTGTAATCTGTGTTTAGAAATTATGTTTTTATCGTATTGGCAAAATAGCCGAATTCATCCCTGAACTATCATCCCTCAAATAATTAAAGTAGTGCCTTGTTCATTCTTACTGAGACCATGCCAATGTTTAATGCAAATGCTACATGCTCCATGCACTGGGCACTCAAACTACATGATGCTCCTCTCTGATGACACTGTGTTTTCCTAATCTATTTCGAGAGGACGGAACTACTTTCCCTCCACGGCCAGCTGCAGTCGATCGAATTTTACCTGACTGAAACATTGGCTATGCAGACCGGGAGCACTACGGCCAGCTGCAGTCGATCGAATTTTACCTGACTGAAACATTGGCTATGCAGATCGGGAGCACTAGCTCCCCACACGTCGGACGCACGCGTCCGTCGTCCCGCGCCTGCCTAGTCTTCCCCGCCCACTGGCCTGCCTGCAACTGCTTCCGCCTGCAAACTACCTGCCCCCTAGCCCCGCCTGCCTGCCTGGCCCTGCCTGCCTGCCGACCCTAGCCCAACCATGAGGGGCCATGAGGGAGCTTCAAGCTCGACCTCGGCTCTACCATGAGAGTGAATGTACAAGAAGGTGGGAGAAGAAGAAAGAGGCAATAACTGATCTACTTTTAAAACAACCGAAAACTAACAGATGGAGCGTATGCATGCATGAAGGTAGTTGAAACACTTCAAACATCATTTCGAAACACTAAAAAAACACACACGATGTACTTTTGAAACATCCAGGAAACAAACCGTAGAAACATATATACGATTTGAAACTAGTTAAAACACTTAAAACATCCATTCTGAAACATAGATGAAGTTTAAGGAACTATTGGAGATGGGCTTCTTTTCTGCCTCTATTAGAGCATATCCAAGAGCTCTTATATCTATGAGTAGCTAAAATTCTAATTTAGCTATTATGTAAAAATGAAATAGCTAGCAAAAAGATGAAGAAATCCAACAGCTTCTCTAAATTCAACATGCACCGAGCGGGGAGATGACTAGCGGGACAAGTCTTCTATATTTGGTGGCGGGGAGAGGAAATAGAAAACGAGATCTGTTGGATCCGAGTTTTGATGAAGTTTTTTTTTTTTAACTAACTCATCGAATATACAAGAGGTGTTGGAGATGCTCTTAGGATCAGAGTTGATAAACTTAGACTTTTAGAAAAAAAAATTAAGGAACTGTTGGAGATGCTCTTAGGTAATTTGACATGGAAGTCCTCAATTATTGTTAATTACAAATTTAGTGAACAAACTATAATTGGTATTTACTTAAATAAATAAATGATTTCTCAACACAACGTTTATTTTCTTTCCTGTAATAACGTTATACGGGTGGGTGCTTACCTTGTTGTTGGTGGTGGTGCCGTCAAACAAAATACAAAACACAGGGTGGCAAAGGTAAAGGAATAGGAGTCCTGATCCGATTGGATATGGAAGTTGTAGCATGGGACGGCTCCTGGGCTTTATAAGCAATGAGAGGCCGTGAGGTTTTTCCATCGACTCTTTTTCCTCAATCGATTATCCCGCGCAGCAGGTAGCTAGGGTTTCGTTTGGTTGCACCAGCATCAGCTTTTGATCCATCGATGGCGTCGTCTTCCGAGGCTGAGAAGAAGATGGTTACGTTGAGGAGCTCCGACTCCGAGGAGTTCGAGGTGGAGGAGGCTGTTGCGATGGAGTCGCAGACCATCCGCCACATGATCGAGGACGACTGTGCAGACAACGGCATCCCGCTCCCCAACGTCAATTCCAAGATTCTCGCCAAGGTCATCGAGTACTGCAACAAGCACGTCCACGCTGCCGCCAAGACCGCTGACTCCGGCGCTGCCGCCGCCACGGACGGCGAGGACCTCAAGAGTTTTGACGCGGAGTTCGTCAAGGTCGACCAGGCTACGCTCTTCGATCTCATCCTGGCTGCAAACTATCTGAACATCAAGGGATTGCTGGACCTGACCTGCCAGACAGCGGCCGACATGATCAAGAACAAGTCTCCGGAGGAGATTCGCAAGATATTCAATGTTGTGAACGACTTCACCGAAGAGGAGGAGGCTGCGATCCGCGAGGAGAACAAGTGGGCCTTCGACTGATCGATCGTGCTCAACAATGCTATTAGTTCTTGTCTACTTATACGAAATATATAATATATATGGTCTTAGTGGTTGTTTGCCTTTTGAGTTGGCTTTTGGTTTGGATATTTTAGATTATTATTACTGTTTGGATTTGGATTGAATGGATCTTAAACTGAGTGTACCAGTTTGTATGCAGTTATATATATTAGCTAATATATACTAATAAGAAACTAAATATATGAGTGGAAGGGTATGGATATACCTTTTCACAGGATAGCTGGTTTACTGGCATCTTGTGCAAGAAGGACAACGCAGGTGCTTCTGAAAATGAAAGTTGGGGAGCTTAAGATGGCTGGAAGACTACTATGGCTGACCATGTGAAGGATGTTCAGCAGACTGGTTGTTTTGCCAAACATCAAGTTGCTGTCACATAAGCTCTTCACCTCGGGCTGAAGGAAATCTGCATTTATTTGTTTCAGCTTGTTTAGGGATGTGGTCGTTAACGTTGTTGGTTTGGCTTGCTGTCCTGCAAGTTCAACTGAGAGGTTTTGTGGTTCCTCTTTGGTGGCAGTAACCAGTTTTTAAAATACTACTGAAATCTTGTTCATGCCCTTTCTGTGAACAACTAAAGAATTTGCATCTAAAAGGATATGAAATCGATGCTCATAATATATACACCAGAAACGCACACACACAAGCACAAGTTTACCTCAGTTAGAGTAACGTACGGCTACTGGTCAAACCTGAAAACGACAAGTTTGTTTGCAATTTAAGCATAACTTTATTCCATCTGCTCCAAAGTAACAAACGCTTTAGTTTTTCTACATACATCACTTTTGTTATATATGTATGTAGACATAATATATATATATATATATATATATATATATATATATAGGGAGAGTATAGTCTGTAGCTAGGCTACGAGAATTTAATATTTGTAGCCAGGTCAATCATGCACCCAGCCGGCCACCAGGTTTTTTTCTAGCGGAAGGAGCTGCATGTCTGCATGCACAGCTAATTACTGTACACGATTCGGATAGGCAATTTTCACGTTCCTTCATTACTGAGGTCAACGCATGCATGTTCCGTGATTTTAGTAACTAGGCTATTATTGACCAGTCAATTACCATTTATGCTAGATTCTATTTGGTTTACCGGAATCTGTCACATGCATGTTGCGTGATTATAGTAACTATGCTGTGGCTTTTTATTAGTTACGATTACGATAATTTATTTACTGGACTTCAAATTTTTTACAAGAAACTACGCCCTTACTAGTTATAGTAACTATTTACTAGACTAGAATCTATGCCTTTTCTACCCCAAGCGTAGTTACAAGAATCAATACTCCATGCAAATATTAAAATGTATTGCAGTATACTATAGTTGAGGTTTGACACATTGTACATATCTATAGAGAGAACAAAGGCAAATATACACCCAACAAAATAATCGAGCTAGAGGCTCACAAAATTATTTACATCCAGAATTTGAGTGAAAAAGGTGCTTTAAATCATTTAGAACATCTCCCATGGCTTTGGATGAAACACTAACTAAGCCAATAGTTTGGATATAAATAATGAAATTGCAGTCACCGAAGAAGCCTATGTATTTGTGTAGTTGTAGAGCCAGGGCTGCAAAAGGAAGAAAAAAAAAAATCAAATTTCAACCTGCAGCAACTGAGTGCAGTAAAAAACTAGCGGTCTTTCATCACCAGTTTTAGGTAAAGCACTGTTTGGCTTATCCATCTTTAGTCTGAACAAAATCTCCACCTGACCTCTGTCAAGTCATTTGTAGCATCCAGGGTTTGATGTTGTCAACTTGGGGGGCTGGATTGAGAGAGAGAAAAGGATGGTAAACACTAAATACAACTGAAATATGTTAGCTACTTCAGAATTCTTGTGCTGGCAAAATAAAATACACTGATGCACATAGACTGTTAACTAACTTATCTAGTAAAATTACCATAAGAAATCCATGGTCTTCCTAAGTTCGTGAATCTCATTCAGGCAAAAAAAAATCATAAATTCCTCTCTGTTTTTGACAAAGTTACAGTAACTAACATGCACAGGGGCATGTATTGTGCTGGATCTAAAATACGGCATCATTTAGAAGTCCGGCACTATTAACAAAATTGCTAAAATCATGCACACTGACTGGAGTAATCAGTTACTGAATCTGAATGCAAACCAAGGTTGTGGAATCTGGTAAGGTTGATTTTTATAAAACATGAGTAGAACATGAACTCCAAATTCCTTGTTCAATGGACAAATCACAAACCATATGTGTCGGAATATATCTGCTAGAATAAATCAATTTTAATCTGCAAGAACTGTGAGAATGTATATGCCATTGTTACTAGAATTTATGCCGTGCTATCCTTGTGAATTTTACAACTATGATTTATGAGAATTTGGTGCATGATTTACAAGAATGAACCTTGAATGTGAATGACTATAATCCATGCCTTCCTGTCATTGTGAATTCTAATCAAATGACAAGTAATATTTACAACCTTGAATTCTAATCAAATCCAATTTTACTAGTAAGCAGTTCTATATAAAAAGAAAAAAGTCAAAAGACAACAATTACCTGTTGTTGCATGAAGACTACCAAGCACTGATCCATCTCACTGCCTATCCACAAAATTGCTTTTGCATACAGTACACAGTATATGATTTACGAGAAGTACAATTTTCTATTTATTCAGTACCATCAGACGAAGGCTATTTTCATAATGAGTGCAGATTTGTTAGAAAGAAAAAAAATTGTAACAGGAACAAGAATAGTTGCCAGATTAAAATTTTTGGGCCAAACATAGCTCCATATAACACATGATGAAGATTGTATACCATGCTAATAAGATTTATAGAGAACAAATATCGTCATGGTTTACCACATGGCTGCCAGAAACGCATAAAATAAGATTTGCAGTGAAGTAATATGAATAGCCAGACCGAGAGATTCAGATATGCATAACTGCCCCCAAAGAACACCATCAACATTGCCGTCTTCCTCAGAAAGACCAGATCGACAATAAACAGTAAATATAATCATATAATTCCAAGGGAATCGGATTCAAATCCACTGGACTGGCCGTGAATGTTGGGATCGTTTCCGTCGCTACTCACCTGACTACATACCTGAGCCGGCCACCACTGGACTCCACTGAGATGGTTAGGACTGAAAAAAGACATGTGCGCACATGCCCTCCCGAACGGAACCACGAGGTCTCATAGCAGCGCCGCCGGCGAAGAATCCTGATGCCCTCAACGTCAAAGAGAAGCGCGTTCCAGGAATCACGGACGCAGATCTGCGTGGGGAGTTGGAGGGCCGGCCGCCGTCGCCGCCAGGAAGATGGAAGGGCCGCCCCTCGCCGGGAAGGTTGGGAACCGCGACTGAGAGGTGGCTGGCCGGGATAGCGGCGCTCCGAGCAGGGTGACGGCGGAGCGGGCGACGCCGATGTGTTCGGTGGGGTGGGCGGAATGCGGGCGAGACGTCGGGGGAGAAATGAATGTGATTGTGGGGACTGGAATCAATGAGACTATTATTGGAATGTTTGACCTGCCACACGCACACGCACACGCACACGCATGTCAGTCGGACGGTGCGGGGATCAGGTCGCTCGGTCGGATGGCTTGGCTACAGAACATTATATTCTGTAGCTAGCCACAGTGTAATAGTTCTATATATATATATAAAAAGTGCATAGCAAAGTTGTCAAGAAAAAAACATAGTTGACACACCGGCCTGATGGGGCAACGCGCATGGTTGGTGGAGAGTTTACCTGCTTTGCTCATTCTGTTCCTATTTCCAATTGTCTTCTTCATGGATAGATTTGTTCTAGATAACTTGGGATATTGTTTGTTTGCATTGTAGAGGGTTTTTTTAGTTTTGTTGATGCACCTTTGCTACTGAATACAGATTTTTGGATTGCAGTGGCCCTTCTGCAGATCTTAAAAGAAATTAAGGAATTTGATTTCTTTGTAGTTCAAACCTGACAATGACAAAAGTACCCAAGTGACTTTTGAGTTGCACCGAGGGCACCAACCTTGACTATCATATCAAAGCAACCATCATTATTTGTTGGAAGTGTAGCTACCGGCATTATGCAATCATCCGTAGTGTACGTAGTTTTTTTTTATAAGTATAGTGCAGGTAGGTTGAGCCAAATTAAATAGAAAAATGGTCCCTCAAAATGATGAGAGGCAGCAGCACTGCAAGACGTGCTAGTATTTCTCATAGACAAAGACTGTACATACACCAAGATTTTTGGATTTTTAAACTCTCCATCCATCAAAAGAACGTCAAGTTCCATGGACACGTACTTCTCTCCGTATCAAAAGCTCGCTCTCTAACTGAGACAGGGCCACACCGCTAGCTCTCCGCCGTTCTCCAACAACCACCCACCGTCATCGAGGTCGCGCTGGCCTGCTGGGCACCGCTTTCGCCGCATCCGCCGCCGTTGGCCGCAACGGCGCTCATGCGTGCCTCGTACGCGTGGCCGAGGTTCCTTAACCGGTTGAGCTCCGGCAGTACGACGGTGGCGAGGTCCGGCCGGTCCCTCCGCCGCATCTCCGTGCACTTGAGCGCGAGCTTGGCGTAGCTGAGCGCCTCCTCGACGGGCCAGTCCTTGACGGTGATGTCGAGCATCTGCGCGAAGGTGCCGGCGTCGATGGCCTTCTCGACGTGGTGCGTGAGCCCCATGGGTGGCCGCGCGGTGACCACCTGCAGCAGGAGCACGCCGAGGGAGTAGACGTCCGACTTGACGCCCAGCTTCCCCGTCTGCTGGTACTCCGGGTCGATGTAGCAGAAGGTGCCCGCCGTCGCCGTCAGCCGGTACTGCGTCACGCTGTCCGCCACCGACGGCGGCACCAGGCGCGCCAGCCCGACGTCGCTGATCTTGCTCACGTAGTTGCGGTCCAGCAGGATGTTGGCCGGCTTCAGGTCCCGGTGCACCAGCGGCTCCGGCTTGGTTTGGTGCAGGAACAGCAGCGCCGTCGCGATCTCCGCCGCGATCCGGAACCGCTGCGCCCACGGGATCGGCGGCGTGCCGCCACGCCGGAACAGCCGGTCCTCGAGGCTGCCGTGCTCCATGTACTCGTACACGAGGCAGCCGTACTCCGGGCACGCGCCGAGGAGGAGCACCATGTTTGGGTGGCGGATGCAGCTGAGCACCTCCACCTCCTGCTGGAACTGCTTCCGCCCCTGGTGCGCGTCGGGCCGGAGCACCTTGATGGCGACGGGGGGTGTGGTCCAGGGAGGCGCGGTAGACGGGGCCGTAGCCGCCCTCGCCGATCTTGAGCTCGTCGGAGAAGCGCTCCGTGGCCATCTCGATCTCGTCGATGTGGTACTTGCGGTACCGGAAGTCGTGGTTGGAGATGGCATCCAGAGCGCGCACCTTCTCGTCGGCCTCCCGGCGCGCGCGCACCTCGGCGTTGCGGCGCCGCTGCGCCTCCAGGTCGGCCAGCCTCTGCGCTGCCTCGGCCGCCTCCATGGCGGCCCGGCACTTGGCCTTCTCCATCTCGGCCACTGCCAGAGCAGACTCCTCGGCGTGCCTGGCCTCCTCCAGCTGACGCGCCTCCTCCAGCTTCTTCATCTGCATATCCTTGGCCCGCTGCTTGGCGTTGATGGCCTCCTTGCACGCCGCGTTGTACATGTCCATGGTCTGCTTGAGCTCCAGCCGGAGCCGCCGCATCTCGACCTCAATTTCGCGCTGCGCCTGCACCCGCATGCCATGTACATCAGGGGCAACGGACAACGGCGGATAGCAAGAAACCAGACCCAGAACGAAGTCACTCACGCCGGTGGCCGGTGACATGGGCTCCCCGGGCGGGGCTAGCGGTGAGGGTGGTGGACAGGTCGAGGTTGTCGCTGAAGTCCATGGAGGAGAATCGCGTGCTCGCGCCGAAGTCGAGGTCGCCGCCGAACGAGTCGTGGTGCCCGACGACGTTCTTGGTGGCCGAGGACGGGAGCGAGCGCTCGCGGAACGCTGGCCGCGTGTTGAGCTCCGGCGGGCTGCGCCCGTCAACGGAGCGCCTGCTGGCGGCGTCAGGCATCACCGGCGGCAGGTGCCCCTTGGAGCCGCGTCGCACGTACAGGCCCGATTGGGAGTCGGTGTCCGAAAGGATGTCGGCGCCGCCGTGCATGGACGACGGCACGCCGCACTTGGCGAGCCTGACATTGACGGACTTGCCCTTGGCCACCACGTAGATGTTGCAGTAGTCCGGCGCGCACTTCATCAGCGTCGACGGCACGTCGGCGTTCTTGAATTTCCTGGCCAAGCAAACTGACGGCATCAGCTGACGGTACCTAAGCAAAACTGATCGATCAAAAACTAGGGGATTTTAGTATGTATGTACTTGGTGAATGCATTTCTGTTTGCTCCGCCGAGCGCAATGCTCTGGATCTTGTTTGCAGTGATGTAACCTAGAATGGCCTTGGACACGTCTGCCTCTTCCAACATTACCTCGGAGACCTCCACCTGCTGGCAGCAACGACGTGACGATTGAATCAATCTCGAGTCGACACGTTCATAGAAACTATGGATGTTTTGCATCATTGTTCCTATTACATTTACCCCATTCCGGTTGAAGAATCCTCTGTAGGGGTAAAGATCTCCCTCATTTCAGCCTCCAGCGCGCCCTGCGTCGTCTCAGCCATGCCGAACCCATCTGCGCATGTTCAAGGGAACAAGAAGACCTCAGCTTTCTACCTAGATCAATGGAGAAATGGGTACGGCGATGAACGACGTACGGTTGGGGAGTAATGGGCGGCCACGTGGAGGAGGACGATCTGAGAGGTGCCGAGAGGAGGTGGTCCGTGACCCACTTCACGGCCAGTTGGCTGTTCCGGTCCCGGTCGATGGCCACGACGATGAGGGACGCCGGCTGGTGCAGCAGCGCCGGCGGCGACGCCACCCGGTACTCATCGGGGCTCATTGGGCCTCCTCCTTGCATCGCGCCACCGTCCGGTGATGGTATGCAGGTATGGTAAAAAAGGATGCCGCCGGCCGGCCGGTCAGTGGGTGGTGCGACTGATGCGATGATGGCGGCGCAGGAGAAGAAAGCAGAGAGGTGGAAGGAGACGGGTTGTTCCGCCTCTCCTCCTGCCTTTCTTGCTTTCTCTCCCTTGCCTCCAACCTTTGTCTCCTACAGGCCTTCTCCTTCCCGGCCCCAACATCTTGCAGCTAAATGCCATGGCGCAGGAGCAAAGATAGCCTCATACTATTCTTGCACATCTAATTACATTTTCCTTTTTGCTTTTGCAAATATTTTTCAACAAGAAAACATTGACCAACCTAAAATAAGGGTGTAATTGATTGGACATGTAAGAAGCCTTTAAACAGCAAAGACAGAGAAGG
This sequence comes from Hyparrhenia diplandra, assembly GCA_015847255.1. Taxonomy (NCBI): domain Eukaryota; kingdom Viridiplantae; phylum Streptophyta; class Magnoliopsida; order Poales; family Poaceae; genus Hyparrhenia; species Hyparrhenia diplandra. The sequence continues at coordinate 11,138 of JADLZK010003246.1, forward strand.
AAGCAAAACCAAGGGATAGAAGACCTAAAAATGGCCAATGCAGGAACCATGACCATCACCTGATCTCTCTTATTCTTCGCCATTCCATCATGCACAACACGGTGTGCTTCTCTATCCCATCACCATAGCACCCATCAAAGATTTCCAGTGTATCATAGCATTGCTGGTAACCCCCTAGATCCATCGCCACACGGGAACAAGGAAAGTAAACCCCCCAGATCCTAACTTATGTACAACTACAAAACTGTACAGTTTCTAAGAGTTCTTGCAGCCTGGTGCAGATGGTTTTATAAGGTCAGGTAGGTCTTGATCATGGTTGAGCCAGTCGGGTCAGAGAGGAGATGTCTGACCAGGTTCATTCGCAACTGATTTGGAGCTATTGCAAACATGTAGAATGAAAATAGTATGAGATCCACTGATGAAAGGGTTGAGCCAAGAAATCCCTGCCACATCCTGTTGAAGGAAAGTTAGTGGTTATCAAAACATTATGGTGGTACCTTCAGCACACTGAATTTCTCTGCAAATGGACTGAAACAGGGGGAAAAAGTGCAACTACCATTTCGGCACCCTGAAAAAGGCTTCAAAGAATGTTTGTATGCCTTCATTATTCAGTTGAATTATCAGCGCCAATCCGAAAAGGAAGAAGGATCGTTGGCGTTTCCTTTCTTGAGGCCATAGTGTTCTCCATGCTGACACATCATATAATAATTAGTCACAGAAAGTTTTGCTAACTTTTCTGAACTTTACAGAGTAAAACTGTACTTGTCCTGGAGCTGTGTAATAGTACAACCACCCAAGTTGAATAAATACCAAAGAATGCTTACCAAGCATTGATGGACTGTAATTTTGAGAATTTCCAAGCAAATATTCTGCAGGAACTCGGTTTCTTAAGATGTCGGATATCACAGAAGCATATCTTGGAGCCTCAGACAAAGATCTGACCACCGAGTACCCTATATATTTTGTGAAACGTTGTCAATATATGCTAGGAGGAAACTAATGTGTAAAAATTGATGATTCGTCTGTACGGTTGCAGGATGAACCATACTTGCCGCAGCACCAAATGCAAGATTTTTCTGATCTGTGTTTGGTAAGGACCCTCCAACAGGAATGTAGGACCATTCCTGAAACCAAGAACATTTCATTTTATTTTCAGAATACAAATGGTGAGAATTTAAGAATTGTCGGCCCTCTTACCTCCTCATAAACTTTCAGGATACGAACTCCCATCGCATTCAACCGGTGCATCAGCCTCTTCTTAAGTAGATCAAAGGACATGGCATCCTTAGAAGCTAAGCATGTTTCCTGTGATAAGGTATTTAGTCACAAAATTTTGAAAATTTGAAGTATGGCAAGTGCTGGTTGCTGAATCACAGAGGTAACAAAAACTCTATACCAACCTCAAAGAAAACTCGCGTGGATGACATGGGCATAGCATACAGGAAAGTGGGATTTTCTTGTTCAGTGTGTGAGAATTCCTCTTTGAAACAATCTCTGTAGTCCATGAAAACCATTAAGCTGGGATCATATGGATTATTTTCCACCTGAAATTTTCAAACAATTTTGAAATAACGAACATCTAGTACCTATGATATATTGAAATTTTCATCTAGAAATTTATTGAGCAAACTGGTCTGTCTAATTTGTGAAAGAAATTTAAGCAAAAAAAAAAAATTTAAAATGAACAGATTCTTCAGTCTCTGTGTACCTCAACTTCTACTCCGTATGCAGTCTGCACGCAAACACGGGGACCCCCAACCTCATACTCTAGAAGCCTACCAGATGCTGCCCCCGAAGCAACAATGGCAAGCCTGCAAATTATCTCATGACCCTTATCACAATAGACTACTCTGTGTCCATCTGGAGATTCTATTATCTTGTCCACTTTGGAGTTCAGGTATGTCACGCCAGCTTCATAGCATCTGCGAATTATTCAAGTGTTGCTACTTGTCAATTATATTATATCACCATGCTTGGGAAAACAATTATTCTGAATCCCAATATTGCCACATGAAGATTTACCTTCTCAGCAGCTCCTCATGGAGCAAGTCACGATGCACCCTGCCATAAGAACGGCCAATCAGTATCGGCTTGTTATTGTCTAGGTAGACAATAGTATCCTTCCAGACGTGCTCGATACAACTCTCTAGACCAAGATCTGGACAGTAAACGAGAAACATAAGTACCATCATGTTAAGTTATGCTGACAGAGATGTTATGCGGACACTCTGCATTTTAACAATACAAATAGTAACATACCTTTAAATTCATCCTCCCACACACCATAGTTATTTGTGAATGGAAGGTCAGGCCCAATGAGACCTACTGTGAGACCTTTCTTAGCTGACTCTGAAGCTAGAGAAAGACCAGCAGGACCACAACCAATGATAACCAAATCAAGTACTGTGTTCTCATCAGATATGGGCAACAGCTGCAATAATAACATAAGAACACACAATTAATCTTCATTGGGATACAAAGACAGAATACACATAGTTTATGGCAGGTGTTTAGGAAAAAAAGTAATGGCACAAAGGCTCTAGTTGAAGCTCTGCTGTTCTGTGCAGTCCTAGACAAAATTCCATGGTTTTGAGGCAACAAAATTTGAGCAGTCCTTGACTGCTCAAACTATAGCAAGTCAGCTATGTGACATTAGAATGACATGCCCATGCGTGTACAACCCAGGACTCAATATTGCTGTGTGATCGGGCAACAAGCTGCTGTCATACCATGCATGTAACTGCATGTAAGGAACTAGTGAGCAGAAAGAAAGAACGGTCATCAGTGTGTTGGCACCTAGTTCGTATGACTGACTTATCTTGTTAGAATAATCAGAGAAGTACGGGAGCAATCTTTGTCCCCACGAAAATCATAAGTTGAATGTTGACACAGTTCCTGATTCGAATTGTCAAATTGACGGCAAAAGTACAGTACAGTGCCATATTCAGTTGATGAGGTACTGTTATTTCCTGATGAAATACACTTTCAGAATTTTTATTTATATTATATTACATACATTTCCACGTGAGCACCATTCTTTTGGAAAACGGTGATCAGCTATGTCAATCTACTGGCTTGAGACATCTGGAACGCAAAACCATACTGGCCAGGATAGCCAAACGCCGTGCCTACCAGTTTACCACTAAGTGATCATGTTCCTTCTTTCAAATGGACGTCCTTGTAGCAAAAGTGCGTGAAGTATGGCTGCAGGACAACGACCCGTGGAATCGTGGTTTTATATTGAAATATGCAGTATTTTTTCTATGCGCTTTGAACTTTTGAAGATTGCCCCTAACATATACTACTTGGCTATGGCTTTTTTTTTTTCCCGGAGAAGGTAGGCGTAGGCAACAGTTACTGGTGGAAAATAATGTAGCATTAGGATTGTACTTTCAAATAGCAAAGAATGTTATGCAGTTGGAAAGAATGTTATGGATTTCCTACATGTCAATCAAATTAAATACACTGTAGATGCATGATGTTATGGATTTTATCCTGTAAATCCCCAAATACTAGTAGGGGACGAAATCTATAATTTATTTTCTTCATGTTGATCATTAGAACAATCTCCAAAATTGATTATAGCAAATTAATATTATGATGAATCCAATCACCTTGGAAGCGATCTTGGACTGGCTTTCCATGGGCTTGGTGGCCTGCATTTGCACGTAAAGCAGCTCGCCGCCGCCCCCCTTGCGGTAGTCCTCCTCGTCCGCGAACTCCACGCCGACTGCCGCCCCGACCGCCGCCGCCTCGTCATGCTTCTCGGTGGCCACGCACCTCACCTTCGGTCCGCCCACGCGTCGGCTCCAGCCCGCCCGCCGCCACCTCTCCGCCTCCGCCTTACCTCCGCCGACCGCCCCGCGCCGCAGCCCACGGCAGCCGAGCGGCGCGGAGATCGTCGCGCCCGAGAGGCCCATCGCGCCGCCCCTCCTCGGGCTCTCACTCTCACTATATATATCTCTTCTCCTGCTGCGGCTCTCTTGCTTCGAATTGCGAGGTGGTTGGTCGGCGGCGGCGGCGGCGAGGAGAGACTAGCAGAGATGAGTTGCCCGCTGTTGCTGTGCCGTTGTGGACGATGAGGAGCGGCACGGGGAGGGAGGGGGTATCCCCGGATATGGCACATGGCGGTTTTCGATTGGCTAAGGGCCCAGGCTTCGTGGATATGGTTTTCGCTTTTTCGAGGAGGGCGCCGGGGGTCAGTGTGACGTGGTGGTTTCTCCAGCATTGGGCTCGGCCGTGATTTGGGCCAAATGCTTTTGGATTGGGTCTGAGCATTTATTGGGCCGGAATGTCATCGCACAGAGAAAAAAAAAAAGTGTTCATGCTAAAAAAAAAAAAGTTACTTTCTATTTTCCAAATTATAAAATGTTTCGGTATTTCTAGATTCATAGCGATCTCTATGAATATACATTTAGTGACATCGTATTAGGTGCAAACCAACATTTCCGTTCAACTTAGTTTAATCTAGTCCCACGACCTTGATCTAAAGGGTGTGGGGCATTAGGTAATTTTACACTTAACCTAATCAAAATTTTTTGCAAATAACCCCCACACACACACACTCTCCTCCATGCAGTCAGATTATAAGTTTGTATAGTTGCACGGGGAGGTTAGTTTGCACGGATATGTTCTCAATATTTAGTTGCATGGCGAAAGCTATATCTCTACTCTCTAAAGACTCAAACCATCTACCGGCGGACGGCGTGCGTCGCCGATTCGCTCTGCGACTCCCCAACCCGGCGCCCCTCAGCGCTTAGCGGTCCCACGACACTCGCGGCCCGTGACACTCTCACACAACTCCTTGCACGGCGCCCACGACACATCGGTTCTTGAGCGAGCTCCCAGCGCGCCGCCTCGGCCTCCGCCCGCCGCCGCCCGCCCGGCGGCTGCACTCCCGCCCCTTGCCGCCGCTCCCGCCCCGCCGCCGCTCCCGCCGCCGCCGTGAAAATCGTCGCCCACTCCGCTCTCGCCACCAGCGAGCGAGCTGTCGCGGCTCCAGCTCCCGCTCCAAATCCTTTGCCGGCCAGCGCCCGCCGGCCCGGGCTCTCAAAGCCAAGGGCGAGGCGCGGATCATCGTCTTTGCCCTGCGTCTGCGCCTTCACCGGGCGCCTAGGCGTGTACGTGGCCGTGGATTGCCCCCGCCGCCCGGCATAGGGTGGGGTCGGGCAAAGCCGGTTGCGTTGCGCTCCTCAAGGCAGAAGCGAGAGGCCAAGGCCATTTGAATGTGACGGGGCTATCCCCGGCCGGCCGTGCGGCCTTTGGAGAGAACCAGGTGGGCGGGTATGTGTCGACTCATGCTCCTCGTGTGATCTGTTGGCGGTTTCTAGCTACTGCGACCTTGTGTGATCTACATTCCAATTAGTAGCGAGTATTTGCTCTAGGTGAGTGAACACTAGATTTTGGTTGGAATTAATAGCGGTGAAATGCTGCGGATTTGTTGGCGAATCTGGATTGTTACGTGTTGCCGATGCACGGGGCGAGCTAATGAAGCACTACATGGTTTGAGTGCATTCTCAAAGAAAAAGCGGGTTAAATAGTTGTTTGCATCTCGCATTGGCTGATGGGTGATGGTGACCTCAACTACTCGGGGGTTTAGAGTCCTGACCCTTGTATTCTTCTCAATCTTCCCGAGTATTGGCTTCAATCTCGTGGTACCAAGTACAACATTGGCCCTCAAAAGTCAAATCTTGTCCTTAATCCGAGGAACGGAAGTACTCACGCAAGCACTGCAACTCTTGTAAATGCGCACTCATTCCCTATTTTGGTTCCTCAAGAAAACCTCTTCCAAATTGTGTTATAGTTCTTGTTTGTTTCATTTTAATTTAAATATATTTATTATAGGATGAGTTTGGTGAACAATCTCACATGATTTTTAGTGGAGCCACATTTTGATTTGTTCATTAAATTGGAATGATTTCAGGTATATTACGGCTGTGAGCTTTTCCTCCGTGGAATATTTTTAGGCCAAGCGTGTGTTAGCTTACGATTGCTTTGTCTTTGGTGGAGCTCCTAGGCTTTCTCGGTCATGCTTAGTAGCTTAGTTTTATTTCAATTTCGTACTCTGCGATGGTTCATAGTTGAACTTCTGCGCATTGACTTGAGAGTTGCATCCATAAGTTAGTCATGTGGAAACACACGATTCTCTTTTAGTATAATAATTACAACCCTTAAGTGGGAATGAGAGGTCGACATAGCGGGGTTTTAGTGTGTCGAGCATAAGTCACTCAAAAGAATTTGCTCTTTTGGCACGGGGGTGACTCCTTGGGTCCTTCCTCGACTCCCATTTGCTCGGGGCCTTTGTAGAATTACCTTGACTCCCATTGGCTCGGGCGCTGGTTGGGGTGACTCGGTTGCATCCATTGTTGCCTCTTCTTTCTCCGGCTTTGGTTTCTTTCTAAGCCACCATTGGTGATGTTTTATTCAGGAAAGAGCTTCCAGATTTTCTTCTCTTTCATGCATGCAATCGTTGTGGTAGCTGAATGGATCCCAAGAAAAGTGATGAATGTCGGCTGAAATAGGATTCCTCTCATCATTTTGCAAATAAAGGTAACAATTACACATTGATTTCGAAAGAAGTGTTGATTCTTTTGGCGGCGGGGATAAGTGGAGTGGCGGTTCCACACGAGTAACACATAATTAAGGATGTGCGAACAACCTTCTACGGCACATCATTCTTGAGAATGACAATAAACTGTCATAGATAGCGGGGACACCCGTGAGGTAAAGTTTACATAATTTTTTCTTTGAATGTTTAGGCCGCATATCAATGGCATTTCTTAATAAATTCACTAACTCTTCAAATACGAGGTGAATTTTGGAGCGGGGCCTCGGGGCTTCTCTCGGTATTTGTAGTTTTCATCAACTTTGGGCCATCAAAAAAAAAGGAGCATCGTATCATTTTTCTGTGAGCCTGACCACTCAAAAAAAAAAATCTACCAATAAGAATGGTCTATGGTAGTGACGGCCGGGCATGCGATTCTGGGCTGACATTGAAAGCACCGCGCCTATGGGCGTCATGACAATCTGTGACATGGCACTTTATTTGATTCGGTTAAGTTGGCTCTCGATTCTAATTTCTTCTAATTTGTGCGGATACATATTCCCTACGCAAACCAATTTGGGTTGAATATATACATAGGCTTTTCCTTTCACTGTGCATGTTCTAACACATTGGAGGTTTATAGTTTGTCAACAGCACAATACTTGAATCCATGAAGTTCAAGAAAGAATGAGTGGATCAGTGTCCATTCTATGGGCTCACAGTATATGTATTGCAGAGAGGAGCCTGAGAAGGAGGATGTGACAACGGGGAGGGACATTGCATCGATTTTTTTTGTGCATACAAATTGATAGTTTGTAAGGAAGCGAAAGATTCTTGCAATGTGCAAGTAGCACCAGTAAGAAAGTTCTCAGGATCTTGGAATTTTTATTCATCTTGTTTCGAGTAAGATGATTGTTGGGAGCCTAATGTGGATGATCATGTCTCTCTAGAACATGCTTTGTTTGCAAAAGTAGTTAGGAAATTTTGTTGCTACACATGGGGTAGTTTGCATGGATGATGAAGCGGTACATTTGTGTATGTGCCGCGTCTTTGGCGGATGCTAGTGCCGATTGTGATGGCTCAATAACTACTTTCATAATGATAATATGATGTAATTGTGACTTAGTGCAAAAGTTGTCGTACAATCCTTAAACTTTCACTAAGCCAATTTGGGCTATCAATGAACCAGGTGGGCGATTCTATCCCTCCAACAACTATATTATAATACTCCT
>JADLZK010003247.1:0-93617 GCA_015847255.1 Hyparrhenia diplandra
CTATTTCTACTGCTCCCCTGTCGATGGTATAGCCAGGTAACGTGGCAGAGCAAGCCCTCTCTAGTCTAGAATAAAACGTATACGCAGTAGTTTCCATACTCAATACCAATAAAACCATACATTGCCACCCTTTCTGCCTGAGCAATGACAGTTGCTTCCGGTGCTGAATTCCGAACCACTCCCGCACATTCGTTCACGAGCAAACGTGATTGCTTGCAAGCAAGGCAGAGTTCTCGCGGCCGTCGTCCTCCAGAGACACATGGGTAGTGCCGGGTCTGGGTTCAGCTCTTGTTGTTGTTCAGTTAGTTACCTGCTACTCTAGTGAGGCCGTACGTCGACGCACGGGCCGGGACATAGACTGCGCGTGCAAACAACTCTCCACCACCACCGTCGCCCACGCCACGTGCAGATTACATTTACAAGACACCCGTCGGTATGTCAGGACGGATTCCTCTGCATTTCCTTCCAGTAGGTACGACGAAAGGCGTTTTCGCTGCACTCAATGTTGCAGGCATTTTGCAGCCCTTTGGTAGAAATGTAAAATTTGGAATAAACCTCAGTGCCCCATGGGGAAACATCAAAATTTCATGACTACAGAAGAAACCATCCGCCTTAACCTTTTGGTCCAGTGATCTTTAGCTCTCTCTGTCCCTTGACTTAAAAAGATGGGATATTCCTCTAATTAGCTCTTTCTTTGTAACGAATTTTCATAATAGTAACTGACATATCCACTCTCAAATCTCAATCAGATAGCCAAGATATCTTGGAAGCTGAGCAAATCAGGAAGATGGACTGCCCTAAAACTTATATTCATCAGAACGCCACCCCAAGCGCGCAGTTTTATCTTCTGATGAGGCAAAAGGTGACATGGATTAGTGATAACTTATTATTGTTATTGTTATTTGTTATTTCTTGAGTTAAATGGTCAACTAGAGACTTATTATGACCACAAAAACACCAGAAATGTAATGTTTTTAGAGAATGAGAAAGGATGGTTGTCTGATGTAATAATATTATTAGACACAAATGTTGACGACAAATATTTTTAACAGCATGGTTGCCTCCATCTTTTTAAATATTATTACTGGACAAAATGTTAATAATATCTCTGTTTGTTAGATATAGATTTTGATGACAAAAATATTAATTATTCGCATAAAAGAAAAAAATTCTCCGCAATAAATATTATTAGACAAATCATGGATTATAATTTATATATTTATTTTTTATAGTTTAAGATATAAATGTTAAAACACTTTCTATAAACCTAAAATGTAAGCATTCATTGAGAGATTGAGCCTTATTACACAATTTTTCAGTCGAGGTACTGAAGAGACTACTCGCAATACAAATGCAAGTAAATATATAAAAAGTTGATGTTCAGTCAGGTACTGAAGAGACTACTCGCAATACAAATGCAAGTAAATATATATAAAAAAGTTGATGTTCAGAAACAAAAGATTGCAAAGGGCTGCAGAGGTCAAGATCAGAAGTAAGCTGCAGATTACCAGAGCAGTTGGTTAGCAGCATGCAGAAGCGAAACAATCAACTTGAAAACCAGACCAACATCATAGTCAAAACGATGCATTTGCTACAAAGTCCACTGCTTAAATTGCTAATAATAAATAGAACATCATTAAGCTACAACACCACCCCGACAACACGATGCCATGGGCCTCACAGTCACAGCGAGCTTAGGGTTCATTCCGCTTAGGCTCAGCACCAATGCACCATGGATCTGACCACAACAAACAAGTTACTCCTAACATTACAGCTATAGCAAATGTTGCTTCCCACACCTAACTAGGCCAATCCGACGAAATTCGAGTTAACACTCAATAATACAAAAGTGCAGCGGAAACACACCTCTGCCTAAACGAGCAAATCTAGGGGTACATCCATTTACACGAGAAGTTCATCATAAACTTCAAGCCTTCCTTCTGCGCTTCTTTCCAGTAGAAGCAATTCAGATGCCTCCTGCTCTATTTCAGCTGCCTTGACAGCATTCTTTCTCCTTCCGCTTCTCGACTTGTTCTTTTCTCCTTCCGCTTCTCTTTGTCAGCCTCACCCGAATTACCAGCATTTTTTGGTTTCGACCTGGCCTAACTTTTCCTTCAGTGGACTTGCCTTCATCTTTGAGTCCTTGCCTTTGCTAATAGCCTCCTTAGGTTTGCTTTCGCTCTTATCATCTTTAGGCAATTCATCCTTTGTCTCGGTTGATACAGTAGCTTTGCCCTTGGAGCTCTTCTCAAGGTCCTTTTTTAAGGTTTGGGCCAGTTTTAGGTGTTTCTTTGGCATCCTTGCCAGCAGTTTTCCCCTTTGTGCTCGGGTAGCTGAGTTACTAGGTGTCCCATTGGCTTTCGCCAACCTTTTGGACGTCCTCTTTTCTTTGGAGGATCCACAGCATCACTGCAACCATGAAAACAGTAGTCTCAGAAAAGCTACAAGCACAAGTCGTCATGACTTTTGTATCAATTACTTACCTTTTAGGTGTTTCTGTACTTTCTTCCGCCGGCTGCATCCCCTTTTCTTTTTTCTGCCTCGTGGCCTGTTGAAACAAACAATAACACAATCTTAACAAAACCACTTATAGAGAGGCATGAGATGATTGGCATGCTTGGAATTCAGATAAATAACCAATTAAAATTGCCAGCAGGGGCCTATACAGTTTGCTGGTATCCACAAACTAGTTTACAACAAACATTTCCATAGTGCTTCTATCAGAAAAGAAATAATTTCAGACTAAAGAGATGGAACTTGACTAACATTATGAGTTCAACAGCTTAATGATCATAGCAAACCAAGAAACCAAAGCCAATGCCTGGTTGATTGACACTTGACGACAGTAAGCCAAGCATTTGAGAAATAAGAAAGCAGGGGAAAAGTACACATGTATCACACACTAAGATCCTTTTTCAAACCTACTCTGCTCCCATTGCAGAATCACACTACTTAACCATAACACAGACCTTTAACTATTCAGGAGATCTAGTTTATGAAGCATCTACATGCAGGTGAGCAAAAATATTGGTAGCAAGGCATTAAGCACTCAGTAACTGTATTCACATAACAACAAGTAAACAGTGACCCCATGCATTGCTTATTCTTATAAAACAATATAGGAACTAGTTCTACAGCCAGCTGATGCATGAACAAATATCAAATTTGAAGTCGTAGTTAATGGCACAGATATAGCTATAAATGACATTGCAAATGAAAAATATGAGTTTGCTTACTTTTAGGATGCCACAGAAGCTCCCTTCTCCTGGCAGGTAAAGTTAATCAGAAACAAGGAATCGGTACGAAATTATAAAATCATCATGAGGGTGAAATGTGCATACCTCACTGATGAATTCCACTTCTCATCCCTCAGCAGTAGTACCTCGTCCCCATCATCATATGAGACCTAGGCTCCAGAAGTGAAGATAACATGATAAAAATAAACATTAAAAAAATAAAGATCCATTAATTAGCACTAGTTTTTGTCCTGCAAAAGCGCCAGTGCAGGATATAACAGTGAAAGACACACCTTGTGCCTCTTAGAAACAGAATCAAATGACTCCACACGACCATTGTAGAACCTGCAAAACAATAAAGGGATTAGAATCTGGAAAGAATAAAAATATACGCCAATGCGATTTGCTAAATCAAATAGTAATATTCATTTCTAAAAAGAGCAACCATCAGAAAAGAAAATGTCAGATCTTGAACTACAAAAAAAAGTAAAAGAAACGGGTTTACAAATAATAATGGCACATTTATAATATCAAACAGAGAAGAAAATAACCAGCTCCACGAGTGTCAAAAGTCAAGAAACTCAGAATATTGAAATTTTTCCATTCTACTTACATCTTATCATCTGGCCACCAAACTTTGATCCTTGCACCAACTAGACTTTTTATCAAGGCCTTTTGCTTTTTCCTTGAGCGAGGAGTCTGTAAAAGGAAATCAAGAATCAGATTTAGGTTACGTAGACAAACAAAATGCAACTAGATATAAAAAAAACTCTATTGCAATAATTTAAATCAAGCCTGCCCTCTACCTCTTCAGTTTTCTCGTTCTTGCTTCATCTTAGGTGTGTTATTCTCTGTGCTTTACCCTTTAGTTCTACCTGGGCCCTTGGTTGAAGATTTAGATATCATTTCCTGCATTGTGGTAAAAGAACCAGTAACTAATCACTATTAAAGTTACAGCGCGATAAAGGCAAGGAAAAACATGATGGCATATCCAAAAAGTGTTGAATGTTAGGTGAAATTAGATCTCTAGGTTTCAGTTCCAGCAAAAGGTAGACTCAGACGAGTAACTAAAAAGTCAAGGAATAACAAAGTTACAAAAAATAGAATATTCTAAATACATGTACTTGTTTTAGACTAAAAGATAAAAAAGACTTGTTACCTAGCAACAGTGAAGAGTAAACTTACAAAAATATGTTATCGAATAAATAAATAGACATTCAAAGAAAACTATAAAGGGATCTGTAATAGTCAACCTAGCAGAAATCAGACCATGTTGTACGATAGAGGACTAACTGTAAAATCTTGATAACTCAACACAAAACCTGCTAGTGTTAAGAGAAACCTTTAAAGCTCAGATCCTTGGCAGGATCATCCTCAGAAAAGAGTTTCATCCTTCTGTTGTTTTGAATTGTTCTTTTGAGTCTTCTTAGATGATTCTCCTTCACCAGCCTTCTTTGCAGAAGACTTCTCATCCTTAGCTGATCGTTTTGCCAACTTACCAGCTGAATCACTTGCCTCCTTGACCTTTTTCAAATCCAAACCTGAAGATTGATCCTTTCCAGCAGCTTTCTTCTGCGATGACTTTAGGCCAGGAGGGCGACCTGCGCCTTAGTTTTTAGTAGGTGTATCAGCAGGCATTGATGTATCATCAGCTGTTCCATTGGTACCCTCTGCAGCTGCTTCAAGATCTTCCTTTTAGTGTCAGCATCAGAATGCGCCAGTTGCTTCACATTTATCAGGCGGTTTGATCTTTGTACTTTTGTCTGAATCAAGGGCAGCTTTCTTTTTTAGAAACTTTGCAACATTGGAAACAGCACCTTCATTGTGGTCAGATTTCAACTGGTCAGCATCTGCTATGTTTTCAGCATCGCAAAGGTTTTCAATCTTCTCTTTTGTGGAAGGTGGTCCTTGATCATCAGAGTCCACCAGTATCTGTGGTGGGTAGCACCACTGCTAATAGCAGTACCTGTATTACCATTCATAGAAGTACCATCTTGTTCAGGGCTGGCTAACATCTTGCTCTGCCTTTGAAGATTCCTGCTAAAAAAACACATGTTGTTGTTAGATCAGCCATTTACATAAATACAGATGATGCAGATCATACCTGGGTAACTCATCAGAAATAGTCCTTTCAGAGAGCTTGCCATCATCCACCTAAGCGTTAAGACAAAGTAAGACACAAATCAACTGAACAGCACCTCTTCCAGCATTTGAAAGTAGTTAATTTCATCACATGCTAAAACTAATCATGGTTTCAACTCACAATCCATCCAATAGCAAGTGAACATTCATGCATTACATTCATAATATCTCAAACATAACAACAAAGAAAAGAAACAAGCTTGCCTATTCAAACAACTGTAAGAATGGCATAACAGTTATCAAGCAAACAACAATGCAATCATCTTCCAACACTACTCATAGCAAGTTAGTAATTTAACTAACCGTGTCCTTTCAGAAGGATCAACATTGTTATCTTCCTGTCATCTGAAACCTCTTCACAAACTGATCACGACGATTTGGCTGTATTCACTCAAGGAAGTGCCTTTTAGTGATTGCAGAAAGACTGGCCGTTTTTTCACGGCATGTGCCTATCACTTTTCAGCAAGCTCAAAGGAAGCTGAAGAAGATTCCTGGAAATAAAATCAAAATGATTAGATCATGTCAACCTTATGTTATAAATGTAAATCTATGTTAGTGGTGTGTGAGGAAAATTAAAAGTATGATACCTTTTCTTCTTTTCTAACATTTTGGAGTAGACATGATGCAAGCTGTGGTTGGACATCCTCACTCTCCTCAATTACCAATCTCATTATCGTTTCCATGCAGGATACAGCGGCTTCTGAATGTCAGAACTGAAATAAGATACATAAAAGATATATCTTAGCAAAAACATGTCTTAGAACATCAAGAAATCCAAAAGAGGATTAATAGATGAAGCTAAGGCGAATCAAAATATTTCTTACTTAACAGTCCTCAAGTGATGGAACATATCATTTATCAAATCATCACATTCAAGATCTAGCATCACCACGCTTGGGACCGAACTTTTTGCCACAGTATCAAGAATGCTTAGTTCTCCTTCCAAAAGAGGGGTCCTCTACGTCATCAGATGCTTTCGAGGCCCCACAATTAAAAGAGAATACATCCTAGAACCAAGTAAAACATATGTAATTACAGAGGACTACACAGTACAGCAGAAATCATTTTATTCAGGGTAGACTATACCTTCATTGCATGTCATCATATGGAGCATCAAGCCGTGATTCGTGTGATCTCAGATATGCATGATGCCACAGCAAGTTTAATATTTGAATCAGCATGGCCCAGCAGCTCTTTCTTGACCAGAGCTTCAGTTTGCTGAAGCGAAGAGCATTCGATGTGCTTTCGGGGAGGTGACTGCTCTACTTTAAGTAAACACTCCTCAACTTCCTGCATAAACAAACCATTAACCAACTTGGCTTCTTCATTTGATTCGAGAGCAAGCCTATCTGGGTGAGTTAGCAAAGAACAAAGTCTTCATATTTATTCAAATGGCAGTAATCTAAACCATGGCAAATTAATCTGCACAGCAAGAGAGAAAAAATGAAATCTGGAGCAGTAGTGAATAAACTAAGGTAATGCTAAACTCCAATCCTATATTTGTCGAAAACCTCAATCAAATCCATAAGATACTAAAAAGGCCAACATTTCCAGTTTCTTTTCAAACCAAACAGCACCATCAGAACTATTAATCCACGTTTCAAACCCAGAAAACAGAGATAGAATTCAAGTTCAAGGACAAGCCAAGTCTCAAAAGGCAACGATAAAGTAAACTGATTCCAAGGAAATCAGATAAGTCCGTATAACAGTCCGGCACAGATAACACTCCACAGAACACCCTTCGCGTTTCGTCAGGCCAAAAAAACTACGAATTTCATAGCACCTAATAAGACAAGTTAAAACCAAATCACGCAGACCCAGTAACATTTTCATCCGCGACCCAACCAATCAAACAATCATCGCGAGCAACAGGTAAGGGCACAGCATTCGCCCGGTTCCTACTCAATCCTCGATACAAACAGTGCCGTAACCGCGCCGGCAACAAACACGACAACACATCGTAGAAGCGCGGTCCTAACACATGCGTAGCAATCAAACAAGCGCGCGCTAAAAGGAGGGAGAGCAGGAGGAGGAGGAGGCTCACGGTGAGGAGGTTGAGCAGGTCCTCGCGTCGTCGGGAGGCGCCTGCAGGCGTTCCCCGACACTCCCTGAGTCGGTCCTCTAGCTGCTGCATCTCCTGCTCCGCGGCAGGATCCTCCGCCATTTCGAAACAGGGGGCCACTACGCGGCCAGATCGAGAGCCGCCCCGCTCTAGATCTGCCGCTGCTAGGGTTTCCCCTCGCGCGAGTGCGGGCCGCCTTTCACGGTCGGCGTCCCGAACCCGCGGAAGAGGGAGAGCGAGCACGGGAGGGTTTAGCGGTGGTGGATGACGGGGAATCCGTCCGCAGCTGTATTCCCCGCCTCTCCTCTCTTCCGCGCGACGCGACGCGACGAGGGTAGAGAGGCTTCAGAGGCTGGGGGGGAGTGCGTGAGGAGAGGAGGTGAGGTTTGGAAGAATCGGCGGGCGATTTATGGGGGGCGGTTTGGACTGCGCACACTTCCGCGGGGTCTTTGCCAAAATTGCCGATGTCCTTGGTCGCAGCCCCAGCCCAGCGGACGGACGTGTCAGGTGACCATGGAATCCTCTTCCCCTAAGGGCTCGTCCAACGCTCCACGGTGGCGTACTACTGCCTAGCTGCCACGTCCTCACCAAGCTAACATGTCACAGACAGTGGTGGTCTCGCAAAGCACACTAGACTCCTGCAGAAGAAGCTATAGCTTCGTCAGAGAAAAAGAACAGGGCAGTACTAGAGCAGTGCGTTGGAGCAAGCAAGCCACTCCGATGACCTCGCTTTTTGTACCTGGTGAAAAACTGCTGTCTAGTGCATGGTGGTCCATAAAGCGAACACAACGATGCTGCCTGCGCTGGGAAAAATTTGTACTCTTTTTCTCCTCAGCTCACGGATGTCGATGTGGCCTGACAAGGCTAACATTTGGTACTGCCTCAGTTGCCCCATGCCATGAAGGGCCCTCGGCGTCCGTGAGGGCCGGGCCTGGCGATCTGCTGTGGCTGTGGGCGGCTGGCCACGCGGTGGGTCCGATCAGTAGGCGGCTCCACCTCACTCAGCGTGGTGGGCGCCCGAAGATAATTTCTTTGCCGGGGCGCTATTTGTGGGTTTGGAATGCTAGTTGGCGGATCACGGCTCTACTCTATGTGCCAAAGCGTATCTTTGAAAGAATGCAGCGAGGTACATAGTAGAACACGGCGACAATGGGGTTGTTTACACGGTCAAAGGCGGCGGTGCGGTGGTGATGATACTTTCTCGGTGATGAAATGTGATAGCGATGGTGGTCTTTGAGCGGAGGCGACTAGACATGTCGCCGTCGCGAGGCTACGGTTATAAGCGGTGTACTAGATATATGTTATGTTTGGTATGTCGAGGGGTAGGCGGGGGGCGGATCCACGAGGGGAGGCACAATTCCCATGCTGGTTCTTTGTACCTAGCCATTAAACCACCCCGAATTTCTTGATTTTAAGCTAAACCCCCCCCCATGGAGACTTATGCTTCCTCCCACAGGTAGGAGGAAAAAAGTCAGCCCGAAGGGGTATATATATCTGGCGGGCGCCAATGGTATCTGGCGTTACTCGGCGCGGAAGGAGGCATTCGACACACTCTAGCATCATATTGCGTGAATGTGTGATAAATAAAATATGATTTCAAAAAGGAGATATTATAAATTCAACTAGTATATATCTTCTCATTTGTGGTATAATGCAAGTGGCACCAGCTAAGTATCTTTCACGGATTTCTTAACCATGGTTTTAATTTTCAAATATGCACAAATATGTCATGGTGAATCTAACCTAATGATATTATATACTCTTGTGTACTCATGGCGTATGTTTGAAAATACGATGAGTATCTGATGAAAACGATAGTAGGGAGTTACATTTACGGTCAAAAGACAACGGCAGGCGAATTGGCGGTGGTGATGATGCTTGAGGGATGAAGTAAGCGGTACTTGATGGTGGTCTCCTTTGAAGGGGCGACAAGTAGACATATGTTGATGCCAAAAATTTGGATATAAAAAGTATATAGTATACTAGGTATATGTTTGGTATGTGAGGTAGGGAAAGGGTCGTGAGAGGGGTATATATATATACAAGCGGGCATAGCAGTTAGTTAGATTCTTTGCGGTCAACCAAGCGGATCGCAGCGTTACTCCCTGAGACATTGGTCACACTAAAGCGTCCTAGTGCGTGAATGTGATAAATAAAATATAATTTTAAATAAGGAGAGATTACGCATTCAATTTGGTATATCTTCTTCATTTATGCGAGTGTATCAGTGGCACCGACTAAGTATCTTTACATGTTTCTTAACCATGGTTTAAATTTTAAAATATGCAAATATGTCATGTGAATGTAACCTAATGATACTATATAGGTCATCAAACCTTAACACCTAATGATACTATGTAGGTCATTCAAACCTTAATTTGGCGTGTCTATCATGCATTGAATTAACACCTAATGATACTATGTAGGCCTTGTTTAGATTTCCGCGGCTAATGGTTGGCTGCTAAAAATAATTGAGGTCCTATTTAATCATCAACTAATATGTTAGCTAGTGACTTAGCTATCACTTTCGGCTAGAAAAATAGTTGTTAACTATCCTCATTAATGGGTTTATCTAAATAACTAGCAACTTTCCATCATATTTTTATGTGTTCTACATATAGGTGGACTTTAACCATCCACCTAACTAGCCAACCAAGTATGCGGTATGTTTCATGGGTCCTATCTATTTGCCACGATCATATTACTTGAACCATGTCAAAGTAGTGAAATATTAGGTCATCTTTGTCTAATGAGATTAGGCCTATAGTTCCTCTCATTAGTAATTATAGGCCCATGAACACATATTATTCTTCGAGCCTCCGTGCTTCATAAAATGCCTAATATGATGTTTGATTTTAGGTTTTTCCTTTCATTGCTTGAAAATATATATAACAGCTAAGTTGTTAGGAGTATCATATATGAAAAACTTATAACATATAGAAAAACTAAAAGATACCCCGCATGTTGTTGGGGGATCACAAATGATTTAATTGAGTTTAGATTATTTATATTTATAGTCATAATGATATGAAATCATAAATTAATGTCGGTGAATGGTTTGACACATTTATGTGGAAAAACTAAATGATTGTTAGTGGTGGCGAGGTTTATTAATGCAAATGGCTTGAATGGAAAGATAATAATTATCACACTTACATGTGCGAAGTTAGTTATAATCACATATGCTAGTGGGATGTTGATGTGGATAGCTTGCATGTTGAGATAGAACTTTTTAGAGGGTTTGCAACTACAAGATATAGATATAGATAGAGATAGAGATATCTGAGTCTGAGATCTGAGTCTGGTCAGATATAGATATAGATATAAATAATGTTGGCGTGGATAGATTGTATGTTGATATAGAACTTTTAGAGGTTTTGAAAGTACAAGATAAAATATATAGATATAGATATAGATATATGAGAGATTTAAGCGAAAACATAGAACAAGCTGGCGAGTTGTAGTGGCGTTACAACATTTCCCTGGGTAGAGCAAATTAAAATATAACATGGATTTTTATCAATGGAACAAAAAAAAAATATTGATAAATATATCATGGAACATTTTGAATGTTACAAATTTAATTGTACTAGCAAAATTAAAAAGTTTCCAGCGATTAACCATATCAAATATAGCATAAAAATCAATTCTCTAAAATTGTGTTGCTCTCTCTGTAAAGCCGAATACATTAGTGCGGAAGTTGTTGCATCAATTGCTTTTTGGATGAGGTCTACTTTGAGGACTTTGGATTCAAATTTGACAAAATACCGATTTGTTTTGTGACAATGAAAGTGCAAGAAAGATGACACAAAATCCGATTGCAACATCCAAGAACAAAGCACATTGACATAAGGCATCACTTCATTAGAGATCATCAACAAAAGGGTGATATTTGCATCATAGGCATTTAATAAGAAGATCAACTAGCCGAACATATTCACCAAGCTACTTGATGAGAAGAGGTTTTGCATGCTAAAGGAGAATTGAACATTATTGACTTCTCAACTTGTGTTGATGCACCCCCCACACACACACACACATATGGCATGCCTCTCAGCCGACAACAAGCAAGGTAAAAGTTGTTTGACATGGCATTCATACTATGCTAAGGACTTGTTTAGTGCATCTAGACATAACTCATGCTATAGGCTCATTCATCGAAAATCAAATGATTTCAATGTACAAAAAGGCACCAATATTGATTTCTATGTATATGATCTAGTGGTGGCATATGACATGTTTGTGGGCTTGCAATCGTAGTGTTGAATCTAGAAAATAAACATGATGTGTATTTTAATATGGTGCTTATAACCCGTATTCATTTGAGGTGTGACAAAGCTTGTCCTTGGTTCAAACCTAAATACATGTTAAGGCAAGTGATCTAGATTGGACCATTTTTATCCTTTAATTGACTTGATTTCTCTCATTTACACCTTTTGGTGATTGTTGACAAAGGGGGAGAAATAAGTCACAAAGATGTTGACAAGGGATCACACAAATAGGGGGAGCAAGCTCATAGACTATTTGTGCATTTGTATGTGCATGATCATGATGAAATGTTGCATTGTGCTATCTAAATTCAATATACATGATTGCTTGGTGTATGCTAGAAATTTAAAATTGAATGGTGTATTGACCTACTAGCATGCATAGGATGTATCTAGACATTGCTCACATTTATGCCTATAATGTTGTTCTCATGGGGTATGTTGAGTTTTGATGAATATCTAGATACAAAGATGCTAAGGACTCCGATTGGTAACACACTTCAAGGTCCAACTCTATGTACCTTAGCATCCTCTTTGGTAATATTATCTCTCCCCAAATTTTCTATCCATACATATGTGTAAAATTGATCCAAACACAAGAAAGCACATATGTAGGGGCTACTATTACAAAACCGAACTTTGAAATGTTTGTCCAACTTTGATTCATAACCAAAACGATTTGGACAAGCAATTCAAGTTCAAATTAATTTATTTCATATCTTTGTGATGGTTGTCATCAATTACCAAAGTGGGGGAGATTGAAATCTCATGTTTGGTTTTAGAAATTGAGAACACCTTGTTTTGCTAATCCTTTGCTCTAAGTGTGCTTAAGAGATAGGATTGCATGGATGACGATGGAGCAACATGATCATGGATATGGACATTGATGATGGACATGATGGATCATCAAGCTCACGTGTCGAATGGAAAGGACACGGAGATCAAGGCAAAGGTATAACTTGATAGGGTTTGCTTTTGGTGATCAAGACACTATAGAGAGTGTGATCACATTTAGGATAGATAGCCAACTATCAAGAGGGAATGCCACGCTAATCAATAAGAAAGTGCCTCTAGGTTCATGTTGACTAGCATATGCATTTAGAATCTAGTGCACTAACTTCGCTCTTGTGATATCGATTGCGATATGCTAACACATGTGCTCTCGGGATGTACTTTGGCGTGTTGGCAACTTGAGACAAGAGGTGAAACTTAGAATGATGGAAAGACATTGTGGCGATGAAGTGTGCTTCAATAGGGCGCCCAAATATTGGAATTGGCGGCGTCGGACACCGGCTCCGGCGTCGGTGTTGTTGGAACGTGGAGCGGTATGGCCGGCGGCGCCAGCTTCCTCAAGGACGGACACGTCGGGCGACACGGCGGCTCGGGCAAAGATGTGACCACGCGGCGGGCGGACGCTAGATCGGGCGCGCCCGGTGCACGCCCGAGCGCGATCTAGCGCGGGTTGCATTTGAGGGGTCGGACGCCGGGGCGGCGGCGGGCAGCTCTTGTGCTAGCGTCCGACACGTGATAAAAATCGGTTTGAATCACAACAGCTGGACACGTGGCCTCACAGTGCGGCGGCGACGCCGGCCGCTGGCGTCACGGTGCCTAACCTCGCAGGTGTCCCGGGTATGTCTTTGAGCCGGTTTTTGCCCCTCCCACTCCATCTCTTTGGGGGTTTATAAATAGAGGAGTGGCCGGTTCATGGGGACCTCTCTTGCACATTTTGAACACTCTAACACACTTGTGAGCAAAGACACTCCCCCTCCACTCATCTCTCTTCATCCTAACCCGATTCTTGGGTGAGATTGAGAGAGATTCAAGTGCATTTGCTTGATTGCTTGCATCTAGAGGCACTTCATCTTTGGAGGAGCTGCGGGTTTCGTTTTTCTTGGGAATTTTTTGGTTCCCTAGCGGCTTGGAGTTTGAGGAGGTGTTAAGCTCGATTGGAGCTTGTTCGAGGCCTGGTGGACTTGTGACGGAGTTGAGCCTCACCCCTTCGGGGAGATTTGCGTAAAGGCATCACTAGTGGATT
Source organism: Hyparrhenia diplandra (assembly GCA_015847255.1). NCBI lineage: Eukaryota > Viridiplantae > Streptophyta > Magnoliopsida > Poales > Poaceae > Hyparrhenia > Hyparrhenia diplandra. The sequence goes on from JADLZK010003247.1 coordinate 13,744, forward strand.
GCTCGTGGCTTGTGGGTCTCCTCTTGTGAGTGTTTCATTGAGCTCCCACCGTGGGATTTGGCACCGGCCATTAAGCTTGTGGAGCATCAAGTGGGTGTATCGCCACAACGAGGAGTAGCGTGTCGGCAAACACGTGAACCTCGATAAAAATCATCGTGTCAATCTTGTTTGAGTTCGTTGGAGATTTCATTGACCCGGTGATTGGTTACTACATCCTCTACACTACATCGTTGGAATATCGAGCATCCTCTACCTTTGCTATTACCTTGCTTATTGTGTGTTTAGCCTGAGTAGTCATAGTTCATATTGCTTATATCTTTGAAGGGTCGAGATGGGGACTAGAGGGAGGGTGTGAATAGTCCTTTTAAAAACTAATCTCACCGGCTAACCGAAACTAATGTGGAATTAAACTTATCGGTCTAGCCAAGACTTCACCCCTCTAACTAAGACTCTAAATCACCTCACAAAAGATCCTACACAAGAAGAATGAGGTGACAAGTCTATCTTGATCTCTAAACAATTCTAGCTTGCAAGGTCACACAAACCTAAGCAACTAGTACTTCAATCAAGGGTAGCTCCTACACAATTCTAGTAAGCATAAGCACAAAGCCCCTAAGCTCACTACATGCACAATGGACAAGGCAACACACGCCCCTAAACCAAAGGCTCAAATTACTTAGCTACACAAACTAAGCAAAGTAACTAAACAAGCTACACAAGCTAGATAGTTACAACAACACTACTCAACTACAAGCACAATATATATATATATATATATATATATATATATATATATATATATATGTGAATGTAAGAACAAAGCTTGTGATTAAGAGATTGTAAACCACACATGAAGTGTGGACACAAGATGATGACACCGGTGATTTTTTACCGAAGTCTCGGGAAGTTTGCCAACTTCCCCCTACTCCTCGTTGTGTCGACCGACACCTTGGTGGTTCCACGGTTCGGCGATTCACCCACTTGATGATTCACAAGCAATAGTCGGTGCCAAATCCCGCGGTGGGAGCTCGCTAGAATCACTCACAAGATGGGAATCCTCGAGCCAATCCCTCGAGGAGGGCACGCGAGAACCCACACCCAAGTGTGGTAGCTCAATGACACTCTCCACTAGAGTAGCTCTTCACGATCCCCGCGAGGTGAGCACGAACCACTCATAAATCCTCCCTCCGAGCACCGCACAATCTCCTTGCGTGCTTCAACGAAGTCACAATCTCCAAACCGTCTAGGTGATGACAATCACCAAGAGTAATAGGAAATCCACAATCACAATAACCACCTAGTGCCACAAATATGAATCCCGAAATGCAATGCACTAGGTATCTCAATCCCCTCATAAATTAGCTCTAATCTTGTTTGAAATCAAATGGGGAATGAGTGGATCTTCAACCTCTCATCCACACCCACACAGGGGCTCACAATCTCTCTAAGAAATTTCAGCTCAAATTATGGGAGAGATTGAGGAGAGGAGAAACCTAGCTCTTGCTCTCTAAAAGTTGGAATGGGAAAGCGTACTGTATTGAGCTGCAGAGAGCGGGGAGGGGAGGGACACCTCTTTTACGACACTTGGTATGGTTCACCCTCGGCCACCACCGGGGGCTCCCAGCGGTCGATCTCCCAATCCCCAACGGCAACAAGCGGCAAGAGTGAGAGCTCCTGCGCTCTCATGCGAACCGAGCGAGGGCGGAGATATTTTCCTTCGTAAAGAACCGGACCAGCTCGATGTGAGAATGCAGAACAAGAACGATAGGAACAAGCAGCGATGATGGAGCGACCGGTCCTCGCATGGGCAACCAAGCCGGCGGACCGGTCCTCGCATGGGCAACCCGGCGGCGAGCAACACAACCGGCCTTGGGCCATCATGCCTTGTAGGCCCATGGCGATAATAAGCGGCAGCGGCCCGGCTCTCAGTAGCCCTTTGGTCCACGTGAACATCTCGACGAGCCGGCCCACACATCGGGCAAGGCGGCGCCGCCTCAAAAAAAAAAAAAAAAAAAAAAAATCGCAAGGCAAGGCGGCGCTGGGTCAACTTGCATGCAGGAGCAGGAAACGTCCACGAAGCTCATCTTCTTTTCTTTATCACTAGAACATAAGGCGCCCTACAATGACTTGAAGAGTAAAAGTTGTTGTCTAACACTTAATAGGCATAGCTCTATAATTATAGAGTAAAACATTAAGATCTAAAGGGGACATTGATATATAATCTTTGTTGTATCCAGTTTGAACTCAAATCTTCCTTTCCTAGAATCCCTCAAATACTCCAAGCAACACATTAAAGACGGACAAGCAAATCATTACAAGCCATGATTAGTGAGAACAGTCACGAGAAACTTAATACATCCATTACTTACCTCCACTTAATTTCACACAAGAGGGTCATACACTATACATATAGCCATCACATCCACGGTAATTCATCAAATGATGCCTCTTGTTCGAGTGTAAAACTGGTAGGCACAATCACTCTACTCTATTGCTACAAAAATCAACATCAGTAAGACCCATATGGAGAGGCTATACATCTTGGCGGCCATACATTCTCTATCTAGGAGTATCTTGGAAACTATCAAGCCCATTAAGGACATGGAAAGTATGTGCCCAAGATCAAGATACGTAATCTGATTACAGAGGTATATACAATCCATGTGACCTTCATATTCTTTGCTAGTAGTTGCACAATGCGAAACAATATTATTTTTCTGACTAGGAGTGCCCCTGAAATTACACAAATTCATGTATTTAGAATACATATAACACATGACCATGATCGGACTAAGCCCTAGCAGACAAGCCAAGCCAATTCGGATGCATGCAACTATGTTCAAATTTTAAATTAGGAGGGAGACTATTACAAAGCCTCATACTGGATATTTAATTATGAAAAAAAAATAGAAAAGTTTGTGTCTCTGTTCATGTTATTTGGACCGGCTGCCTTAGTCTATCTGGTCCATGTTTAACATTAATTATCATGCAACTATGCCACCATTCGATGGAACTATAATCCTGTTATTTGACAACATATTGCTAAATTAAAAAAATATGACATGGTTTAAGCTAGTTGACAAGAATATATGGTCGCTACTAATACCGCAATTAGTTTTTTTAAGAAATTCGTTTTGTTTCTCTTATGAACAAAAATTTAGATGAGTAGATTTGTGGATGAATAATTAAAAGCAAAGGCAAGTAATGGCGGACAAAACTATACACAAGCTTGTAACACTTTGCAGGGTCATGTTATTGCAAAATCGGACTTGTTCTCCAAAGTCAATGTTTTTCCCATGTGAACCTTTTATTCAGATCAACCTGCATTAGTAGTCAACAGAGAAGCCACGAACCATGTATACAATTAATTCACGAACCCGATAAATCACCTAAACATAACAAACATAACCAATATCTCAATCATTTTTAACGCATTTTCGGTCAAAATAGCGGTAAAAACAAGGAAAAAGTCTAAATCACCCCCCACCTATGGGAGGTGGACTGCATAATCCCTCAACCTATCAAGCCGGTCTAAATCACCCCCTGAACTTTTCAAAAACCGGTCAAATTACCCCCTAAAGCGGTTTTGAAAAATCATAGAAAAATAATAGAAAAATCATAAAATAGAAAATAAAATTGTGTTGGACTCCAAATGAGTAGATCTACGCAATGAACATATAAAATGGTATACTTTAGTAACTTTTTTTTTTACAACTACGAGGAAAAGCATAAATCTAAAGGTACAACAAAAAAATGTACTAAAGCATACCATATTATATGTTCACTACATAGATCTACTCATTTCGAAGTCTAACACAATTTTATTTTCCATTTTATGATTTTTTCTATGATTTTTATGATTTTTTAAAACTGCTTTGCATGGGTAATTTGACCGGTTTTGAAAAGTTTAGGGGTGATTTAGACCGCTTGATAGGTTGGGGGTTATGTAGTCCACGTCCCATAGGGGGGGTGTGATTTAGACTTTTCCTAAAACAAATTGTCTAGCATCTAGCAACTTTACGTCACAAACGGATCTCAAAAACATGAAAAACACGTAGCAATAGAGACATAGCAATAGACAACAAAAGATAATAGTCAGCATTATAATACTGCCCCTTTTGCTTTGTTAAAAATTGCCAGTTGACATAAATATATTTGATATAGTCAATTTACTTGATCAACAATTCTCAGATAACCCTAATCATACACTTGATAAAGAAATTCTCTTATACCTTAGTTCATTAATAAAGTCAGGATGCTTGATTGGTCAAAACAAAAAAGGTAGGATGCTTGAAGTTGAGCTCCATAGCTTAATAAAGTCCTGCTCTTTCCGTTGAAGCTTAGTATTCTCAAGTTAAGCTTACCCTGAACCATTTTCACATGCACATTATTATTAGTTCTTTTTTTATGCCATATAATATGAGGCAAGCAGTACACGTTGATTCAACAGGTATCAAAAGAGAGCTTGTACTGAGAAACAAAGTAACACCATGAGAAGCGTAAGAAAAGATCAGAAATTTAGCATGAAAAGAAGAAAGATCAAATTTAGCATGAATTCCTTATACCTTAGTCCATTAAAAAGTCCAGATGCACACTAAACAATAAATCTAGTTCAAGCGTATTGTATATATATTTTTATATATATATATATATACTATAAGCCTATTTTCTTTCAGTTGTATAGTTTAAAAATCTCTCACTCCCTACACTATTGATTTAAAAAGCTTTAACTCCAGCCTGAACACTCAAAATAGTTCAAGACTATTGTCTTTCAATCATATAGTCAAGAAGAGACAACCCCTGTATTAAAATCATGGATGATCAGAAATTACTCTCAACCGCCAATCCGCCATGCATGTGTATAAGCACCCAAAGAAGTGCGACATCATGATTCGTTCAGATTGTATTCCATTCCAAGAAGTACACTTACCTTCTTTTTTCGTCTCATTCTGAAGATCTAATGAACATTCTAAAAAAGAAATCACACAAAAAAAAAAAAAAGAAAAAAAAATTATGCTTACAAATTTGTCTTGCACCTCGAACGTTTTGGTCGTAGGATTGACCATATCAAACATGAGAATATTCAGTGTATGACCCCAGCTTAAATACCTACAGTCTTCAGATCCTAATAACAAAACTACACATATCAATTAACATTGGGATTAACCAAAGGCAAGATCTAGAAAAAAAAAGTCGCATTCAAAGCGTAAAGAAAGGATGCACATACCTGCTTGGTGTATGTGCTGTCAGTGATGTAGCAGGAATCCTCCATGGCACCGATCCTCATCCTCAGGCATGGATCTGGTGGTGCGCCGTGGATCTAACAACCTTCACCGAGATCGATGTGGAGGATCTCCCTCTACATGCCACACCAAGTGAACTCGAGGGAAGGAGAAGAGAAGAAGTTGAGTCTGAAGGAAAGAATCAGTAGCGGCGGCGGTGGCGCCATGGCCGATGCTGCGCGCAGATCTCGTCGTTCCTCCGCCGGCTGCGGGCGCGAGCTCCGCCACGCGCACCTCCGCCCATCCTCCCGAGCAAGCGAAGGAAGGAGGCTGGGCGGCGGAGAGCAGCAGAGAGAGAGAGAGAGAGAGAGAGAGAGAGAGAGAGAGAGAGAGAGCGGCGTCGGCACAAAGCAGAGAGGGTGGGAGGGAGGGAGTTAGGGCTTGGAGGGATGGGGGAGTGGAGTGAACGGTCGAGGGGACGGAGGGACGGTCGAACGAGAGAAGCCACCGAGAAATAGTATGGTGTGAGGAAACATGGGTGGCTTTTGGCGTCTCCAATGGTTACCAAATCGCTAGCTAGAAAGATTGGCTATCAATGTCCACAAATGCGCTGAAATAGTATCTAAATAAGAAAAATAAACACTATAGTTGAGTTATGTGAGAGATAAGGACCCCTAGATATTTCTCAGTCGCTAGCTATTTGAGACAACATTTGCGATAGCCAATCAACATGTTACTTCTATTTTTTTATACCTCATCTTTCTTTTTGTAAAGTGTCATTGATCAACTTGCTATTTGGTGCCAGCTAACCCCGATTCTCACGCACGAGACAACATGCACATTCTATAATTAACCTTTCTTTATTGATCAACTTGCATGCCAGCTGGGCCCCACATTGCTTGCTAATCCCTTGAATCACACGAAGCACAAACACATGTTTGCATGCGCCACTCTCCCACAGAGTGAACATGAGTTGCCGCACTCTGCCAAAAATCGGAGACTGAACAACTTGATCTCTTCCTCCATTTCTCCTTTTCCTTCCAAATTTCCAACAAGAACTCATTCCAAAGTATGTGATATCTCATCCAAATATCCAAAGCAACTTTAGCACATGAGATAATTGCTTTCCAAGATATCTTCATGATATTCTCAACCAACTCATCAAGTCACTAAGCCTTATGCATATGCAAAAAGAAATTCAACTTAGTGGCACTAGGTGAGTAAAGTGATTGAAGTTTTTCTCTCTCTTTATAGTACGGTTATCAAACTTAAATCCAGCTTCATAACCTTCTCTACACACCTATGACCGGCGAAATAAAATGCCCTATAGGTTATACATTTGCCTTGCGAATTTCCATTTCGCCTCCTCCAAGTGTCGATGCAACAAATGCAACAATATGATCAAGAATAATATGATCCATTTCATATCATCACATGACCCTATTGGTACATCGATCTTGACCTCACTTGTTTTTCACCGTTGCGTCGGTCCGTCGGCGCCAAGTCTTGCCCAAGCTTCACCGCCTCGCGGTCCATCACTTCAAAGCCTTGACTTGCCCTTCACACTTGCAACCGGTCCATCAAGCCAAGCCTCATCTTGATATTCACCACCTTGGTCACATGACTCCATGTCATGTCTCATATACAATAAAGCTTCTTCATCGTGTCATCTCATGTGAACTAATTTCTTGTGTATTATCTCAATCACACGTTATTAGTCCACCTAATGTTGACACTCAATTACTAAAAATCACAAGGGACCTTTCAATCTTCCCTTTTTGGTAATTGATGGCAAGACTACAAAGATATGGAACGAAAATTAATTCTTACTTGGTCACCACGACATGCCATTCCAATTCCCGCCAACCACCTCTACGGCGGCACTACCGGCGGCGTCATCACCAACCTGCCGCCCTGCTCCCCAACGACACCCCGCGCGCCTCGACGCGTAACGCTCTCAACGACACCGACGTAAAGAACACCGCTAAGGCCGCGCCGTAATCGCTGCGCGACCACCGAGGAGCCGCCGCTGCGATGGCGGCGAAGCTACCTTGTTGTCGTCCCCCTCCCGGCCGCGATGATGTCGTCCTTGCCAGTGGCTTCTGTGTCAACCACGGCGGCGATCATGACCAGGACGGTTAGCATTGTTCTTTGCTTCGTGACCGTCGACAAGGGCGATATGGTGCCGCCGGCGATGAGGCATGGGTAGCTAATTAATTACTTGAATTCGATGGATCCATCGGTTTATTTCTTGCTTTTATCATTAATCTCGATTGGACAAGCAGGTCGGACAAGAAGAATTGATTGTAATATACTATATAGAGTGGTGTTACATTTTATTAGCACAAGTTGCCAAAAGAAAAGTTTTATTGAGCTTTGTTACATTTTATTAGCAAAGTACTAGATCGATTGGTCCGCTACGCCACGCCCCGCATGGCGAGCGAAGCCGTGCATCGAGCGGCTTGCCGACGAAGCATAGGCGACGGCCGATCTCCACTGAGCTCACCGACGCCGACGACGCGGCGCGGCCGCCGAAGACTTAACGCCGGCCTTCATCATTCCGCCCAACACCCGTAGTCCAGCGCCCCAACTCGCCCCACTGGCCGGAAGACGCTAGAGGTCGCGGCGCTCGCCGTCGGCGCCTCGCACGCGTCCCTCGCCACTTCCACCGCCGTGTCCCGCCAGATCTACGTCTCGCCCTGCCACCGGTCAAGTAATCGCCGGCAATCGGCCCCGCACATCGCCCACCGCCGGCGACTCGTGTCGCCGACACCCTTCTTGAAGGAAAGCCCCGGCAGACGGCCACCTTCTTGTCGCCACCACCGGAGTCCGAGCATGGACGCCACCACACCGCGCACTAACCGCCCCTTCGTGGTACTCGTTCACGGCCACCACCGCCGCCCAGACTCGGCGGCCCCGGCAAGCCGTGGCCGCCGAGGCGCACGCTAGGCTCGCAAGACGTCTGGCCGGAGGCCCGGCCCGGCCGAATCCGGTCGGCCAAACCGGCGAGGCCGCCGATCGGAATCGGAGAAGAAGAGCTAATTACGAGGCCTAGCGCCCGAATCTCTATTGCAATGTAATAGAAAATGAGTTTGAGCAGGTAGAATTCAAGTTGCGTTTGCCGGCTCCTCTCTTCCTCTCTTATACTCACTCTTGCTCATGGACCGCGAGGAATTACAAACCCGATGCAGGCCGGATGTCAAGACGCTCTTGCGTCTTGACGGGCCAACCTCTTGGGCCGGGCTGCAAAGATCGGGGTCACCCGGATGGGGTTGCCGACATCCCCCCCCTTGGAGTGGCGTGTCCCCACCGAGCGGAGCGGCCGGGGAAGCGTTGGCGAAGGGCGACCTCATCCTCCCGGTAGTAGCAAGGCTTTCCTCCATGCCGGACCCTTTGGATTAGTACCGGGGGAGAGCCGGGCGCCTTGATGGTGAATACGTCGCCGCAGCACCTTCATGGGAAACTGGAGCTCGTCGGAGATGTCAGGCAACGACGCAGACACGGCAGGTAGCTGAGCGGACGCCGGCTTGAGGAGAGAGACATGGAACACCGGGTGGATGGTGCTTTCCTCCGGCAGCTTGAGCTTGTAAGCCATGTCATTGATCTTCTCGACGATCTCATAAGGGCCGAAGTACTTGAAGCATAACTTGTTGTGGGCGCGTGGAGCGAGTGACGACTGGACGTACGGCTGGAGGCGGAGGAACGCCCAATCGCCAACTGAGAACGAGCGCTCGGAGCGATTCTTGTCTGCTTGGGCCTTGACACATTGCTTAGCATGAAGAAGATCTTTGTCTGACGGCGGCGAGCATGGTATTGCGCTCGGCCAGCTTGGTTGCCACATCCGGAACAGGGGAAACAGAGGCATCAGTAATCCCAAAATGACGAGGACGGCGACCATACAATACCTCAAACGACGAACGACCCAATGCTGAGTGATCGCTGGTATTGTACCAGAACTCGGCGAGTGATAACCATTTGCTCCAGGACTTGGGACAAGAGTGCACAAAACAGCGCAGATAGGTCTCGAGGCATTGATTAACGTGCTCGGTTTGACCGTCAGACTGCGGATGATATGCTGAAGACAAACTGAGATCAACCTTGGCATACTTGAAGAGTTCCTTCCAAAAGTTGCTTGTGAATATTGCGTCTCGGTCAGTCAAGATCTTCTCAGGCATGCCATGGAGGCGATAAACATTGTCCAAGAAGGATTGGGCGACCACAGCAGCAGAGAAGGGATGACGGAGACCAACAAAGTGAGCAAACTTACTGAATGTATCAACAATGACCATGATGCAATTGGAGGAATCAGACATGGGTAAGCCATCGATGAAATCCATCGTCAGAACCTGCCAGGACTCCGTGGGCACCGGTAATGACAGCAGCAGCCCTGGATACTTGGAGTGATCAGCCTTGGCCTTGCTGCAAGTTGGACAGGCCTTCACAAATGAGCGAACGGCTGCTTTCATACCAGGCCAGTAGAATAGGTGTTTCAGCCGACTGTATGTAACTGGGAAACCAGAGTGTCCCCCCAAGGCACTGCTATGCATGGCTTCAATCACCTTAATCTGGATAGAATTGTTGGTACCCAACTAGATTCGATCCTGATAGCGAATAATGCCGGAAACCAATGTATATGGAGGGTGGCCTTGAGGATTGATGGCAAGTTCCTGGAGAAGCTTTGTAGCTGCAGGGTCCAAAGCATACGCAGACACCACCTCTGTAATCCATAGTGGGCACACCGATGAAATAGCACACAGCTGGGTAGGGGGGTCTGGATGGCGTGACAAAGCGTCTGCCGCTGCATTTGAAATACCAGGTTTGTATACCACCTTAAACTGAAGGCCCAACAGTTTGGTAAGCATCTTCTTCTGCCAGTCAGTCTGCAGCCTCTGATCAGAGATGTGTATAAGACTGCGCTGATCAGTATAAATCAAGAACTCAGCATGTTGGAGATAAGCACGCCACTGATCGACTGCCATGATAATGGAGAGGTACTCCTTTTCGTAGGTGGACAGTCCCTTGGAGCGAGGACCGAGAGCTTTACTTGCAAATGCCAGAGGATGACCATTTTGCATTAAGACTGCGCCTACTCCATGGTCAGAAGCATCTGTCTGAATTTGAAATGGACGACCGAAGTCGGGAAGGGCAAGAACCGGTGCAGTGATCAATGCTGACTTGAGAGCTTCGAAGACAGATGTGTGGGCTGGTGTCCAGACAAACAACGAGCCTTTCTTCAGAAGGTCAGTCAGAGGCCGAGCCAGAACTGCATAATTGGAGAGAAACTGCGATAATATCCAGATAATCCCAAAAAACCGCGAAGCTCTTTGACATCGTTGGGTTGTGGCCACCGACGGACATCCTCTACTTTACTGGGATCAGTAGATACGCCTGCAGCACTGATGACATGCCCTAAGTACGAGATGGACTGCTGGGCAAAACGGCACTTACTGAGCTTGAGGTACCAGTGGTCAGCTGCCAGTAGCTACAAGACTTGCCTGAGGTTCTGAATATGAGTGTCAAGGTCAGGACTGTAGATCAAGATGTCGTCAAAGAAGACGATAGCACACTTGCGTAGTAGAGTCTTCAATGTGCTGTTCATAGCACCCTAGAATGTATTGGGTGCACCGGTAAGCCCAAATGACATGACACTATACTCGAACTGCCCCCAATGAGTCTGAAAAGCCGTCTTATGTTCCTCGCCTTCGGCTAACCGGATTTGATTGAATCCTGAGCGCAAGTCCGGGACAAGAGAAATATTTGGCCCCAGACAACTCATCCAACAACTCGTCCACGACAGCGGGAATGGGAAACTTGGCCTTGCGGTCAATGCATTTAACATCCCGTAGTCAACACAAAAGCGCCAACCGCCATCCTTTTTGCGGACCGAATGCGAGTGAAGAGAAGGCGCGGTGCTCGGGGCGTATGAATCAGGCGCAACATTTCGTCCCACGGTGCTCAATCTCATCCTTCAGCTTAGGATTGTACCGTATTGACGAGCGCGCACGGGGAGAAAGCCCTAGAAACGAAGGGAATGGTGTGGTCACATGCTCGGCGAGGAGGCAATTCAGTTGGAGTATCAAAGAGGAAGCTAAACTCATCCAGCAACTGGCGAACCGGAGTAGGGACATCTTCAGGTATGATCGTAGAATCAGATTCAGACAACTGATGTAACTGACAAATCAGCTGATGACCAACAGGTTCTGAATCACCCTGTAGAAGTACATTGCGGCTGCCATAAGGAATGGACATCCATTTTTCATGCCAATGCACTCGCATCGGAGAGAAAGCCTCGAGCCAATCCATGCCTATAATAATGTCATAGGTGCCCAACTGAATAATACGCAGAGTAGAATGGAAGAGCACACCCTGAACTGACCACTCCACATTGGGTAGTTCTGAATCACAACATAAGAGAGTACCGCCACCAACTTGCCCGATCTTTGGGTGAGGCAAGAACGCGAGCACCGTGAATTCCTTCAAAGAAACCGATAAAAGAGTGGGAGCTCCCGAGTAAATGAGGATGGGATACGGCCTTGCCATGGACAGCCCCGGACAGGATCATTGTGCGGACAGCAGGAGAGGCATCGGTCGCAGTAGGTGACAGAGAGAACAACTGACCCTTAACTGGAAGTGGAGGAGCAGGTTCAGACGACTCACCCTCCTCGAACTGATCACCTTGACAGATTTCCCAAACCTCTTGTAAACAATGGACCTGAGGCACTGGGGCCAGCGATGACCGGAACCCACTTCTCGCCACAGCGCATGCACAATCCATGAGCTCGACGCGAAGCCCGTAATGTAGAGAGCTTGTCATCCACCGTCTTCCGATCCCCAGCTGGAGGACGCACCTCCGAAGTGGCCAGAGCAGGCGCACGCGGAGGAGGTTGGGGTAGAGGAAGAGCACCCTTCACCGTCGCAGACTTGGAGAACAATGATCCTTCTGATCGCCTGAACTCATGCCGAGCACCATGGTCCAGCGCTTCCTCCTGTATGAGAGCAAGAGTGCAGGCAGAATCCAAATCCGAAGGACGGGCAAGCAAAAGAGCAGGACGAATGTCATCACGCAGACCATCGATAAACCGGGCCACAATGGAAAGTGTATCAGGATTAGGATTGTATGCGGCTAGTTGTTCGATGAGATCTGTGTAACGCTCGATATAATCGGCGACAGTGGAAGTCTGGCTGATGTGAAGCTGTTGGCGGATAAGCAGCTCATGCTGATCGCGGCTAAAACGATCTCGAATCATCTGCGCGAACGCGTCCCATGAGATGTTGACAAGGCGACGCTCAACAGACTGGAGCCATCTGGCTGCGGTATGGGTGAAGTGGTGAGTGGAGATGCGCACCCAAAGAGATGGATGAACAGAGTACATCTCGAAGTGGGACTGAGCGCGTGATAGCCAGAGTTGAGGATTATCGCCATCAAATTGGGGAAATAGCAACTTGGGAAGTTGGCCTAAATTAGGATTAGAAGGGGTGTGATGGGAATGCGGATTGGGATGGGGAATTTGGGCAAAATTGTAGGGCTGTGGAGCATGGGTAGGGAGGTGGGTAAATTGGAGGTGGAGGGTAGATGGGAGGGGGTGGATACGGCGGATAGGGTGGATAATCTGGTGGATGGGGAGGAGGAACAGGGTGGTGTTCATGATGAACTGGTGGAGGTGGACGAACAGCGGAGTGGCCCGGTAACATGTGGAACCGAGGGGAAGAGGGGATAGGGCGTACCATTGGCGGGAACGGGGCCATGGTCGCAGCGCAGCCATGCCCCGTCACCCCGTAGTCGATTCAACGCCGCGTGCCCCTACGGGCCGGTCGGCCGGAGTCGGCAGAGAAGTGGCCGGCGACCAACTCGGGACTGAGACACCACCACCGGGTCCAATCGTCGAAAGGGGAACGGATCCGGACCCGATCTTTGCGAGAGGCGCCACCACCGTGCCGATGGAGTCGACGGAGTGCACGACCGGGGACGCCGGGCCTCAGCGCGGTGGTGGAGGACTCCAGCCGAGGCGACGCCAAGGCGTCGAGCCCTCCCGGATCTCGTGGTGCGGGACCCCCGATGTGGTGGACGCGGTACCGATGTCGCGGATCCGCCGTCGAACTCGCCGAGACGGATCTGCCGGCGGCCACCCCGGTTATCGGCGACGATGGCGGCGCGCAGACCTGGCCGGGTGACGAGGCCTCGAGCGGAGCAGCGGACGTCGGTGGCGGCAGCCCGCTCCACGGAAGTAGAGACGGTGTCGGGCGACGCGCCGGTCCAGCGCGGCCGACGCGACGACTAACTCGGGTCCGGTTGTCGGGCTTTCGATCAAATCGCCGAACGCCCGGGCGGACGGCGGATCCATGACGCCGGCCGCGTTGGAGCCGGGTGAAGTGCGGGTGGGAGGGTGGGGGGTCGATCCAAAGACGAACGGCCGAGGACCGGAAGGAGTCGATACCAATGTCGCGAACCGGCCAGGCTGCTGATCGGAATCGGAGAAGAAGAGCTAATTACTGAGGCCTAGCGCCGAATCTCTATTGCAATGTAATAGAAAATGAGTTTGAACAGATAGAATTCAAGTTGCGTTTGCCAGCTCCTCTCTTCCTCTCTTATACTCACTCTTGCTCATGGACCGCGCAGGAATTACAAACCCAGTCTGGGCCAGATGTCAGTACGCTCTTGCGTCTTGGACGGGCCGACCTCTTGGGCCGGGCTGCAGCATCGGGGTCACCCGGATGGGGGTTGCTGACACCGACGCCGGCGTCCAGGAACCACCTGCCGCCCCCGACGCGGCCATCGTTGCCGACGTGGGCGCCCGTGGCCTCTCACAGCGCCGAGAGCGCGTTCACCGACGACACCCGCTGCGCGCTCGTCGCGAGCTTGGCGAGCTCAGCGGACAAGAGCCCCGTCGTGACGATCCGGTCCTCGGGGACCCAGTGCGCGTACACGTCCGCCAGCGCGCGCACGGCGGTGTCACGGCCGCCGATCACCACGCGGTCGGGGCAGAGGAGGTCCCACGGCGGTGCCTTCGGAGAAGAACTCCGGGTTGGAGAGGACCTGGAACGCGCTGCCGTGAGCCTGAAGGATTTTCTCCATGGCTTCGGCGGTCCTGACGGGGACGGCGGACTTCTCGACGACGATCTTGCTCGTGCCGGAGCGTGACGCGCACGCGCGCCGCGCCTCCCAGTAGGCGAGGTCGGGCGCCGTGCCGGCGCCGAGGCCACGCGCCTTGGTGGGCGTGTTGACGGACACGAAGACGATGTCGGCGTCGGCGACGTGGCGGTCCACGTCGGCGCTGAAGGAGAGGTTGCGGCCGCGGCAGGCCCTGACGACGGCGTCCAGGCCCGGCTCCAGGACCGGGAGGCCGTCGCTGTTCCAGGCGTCGATGCGTGGCCGGGACACGTCGACGACGGTCACCCTCTATGGCCGGGCACTCGAGCGCCATCACGGCCATGGACGGGCCGCCGACGTAGCCGGCGCCGATGCAGCAGATCTTCACCATGCGCCATGATCGACTCCAAAGCAACACCAAGATGACTGAAGCAGCAAGATGATCTTTGATGTGATGAAGTATTAGTGATGTGCAGTGCACGAGTCTTTAAATACATCACCATTACCATAGATGATGCGAGAAGTAGCCAGCTCCTCCAGATTCTTGCAGTAACTTTAATCCTGCCATTTGAAGATGAGAAAAGCAGAGAATAAAGGAACAGTAGCATGAGCTGATCTAACCTGCCCAAACCCTTCACATAATTCTCAAAGGCTTTCATTCATTCATTCAGGACGTGCCACCTTAACAAGTCTAGAGATGCCATGGATCCAGTTCAAAACGTCTGGAGGATTTTGCTACTTTTACAAGGAAAAAATAGAAAGAAAAAACACTTATCGAATAAGCATTACACGCGTTGCAACATCCATGCTTAGAAACATGACAGATTCGAATACATGGCATGAAGGTCAGTAGCAGCTGGCATAGCCAACGCATCGAGGAAATCTGCCAGCTTTGTACCAGAAAAAAACCCTATACCCCTTAAAAGTGTGCTGATTAGGATAGGATATTTCAGACATCTAGTTCAAGTTATATGTTTGAACTGACATTTGCCTTCAAATCCTTTCCAACTATCCAAACAAGCTGAAATGAATTGCATTCAACAACTTCATGTACAGAATCTTCCTGAAGACGCATACTTTATCTCTTAATAAAAGTAATTGCACTGTTTAATTAATTTCGTGTACAAGGTATTTCTGTAAACAAATAGGAGAGGTATCAACAAGTTTCAGCCCTGGTTGAGTTACAACAAGTTTCATCTGGGTACATCAGATGTGCTGATGGCACTGCTACAGTGAAGACGAAAAGCAAGAATGAATTATCTTCTTTCAACTTCTCTTCCCAGCTGCTTCAAACTGGCATTCTATGATGAGGGTCCTAGGGGCACCAAACTGTACAGCAGAAACCAAACACCCATAGAAGCACTACTCACTTTCATAATCATCCTCATCTCCAAACGAGAACACCGAGGCATCTGCGGCAATCGCCTTGAATTCGCTCATACTGGACGAGTCAGCAGCTGTAGGTGGTGCTGTGGTGGAGCTGGCCTTGCTGCTGACTTCAGTTTTGAGAGATGTGCCATCAGGTGCCTTCGTTGTTCCTTGTTCGCTAGTTATAGCTACTTTATCCAGTCTACTAGCAGCAGCTGAAGCCGCCTCCTGCACGCTGACTGTTTGGGATGGTTTAGCGGCATTTACACTGCTTTGACCACCACCAGCAGTCTTCTCCTTTCTTCCCTTGGATGATCCATCCTCCCCGTCACTGTCAGAGAAGACTTCATCTTTATCATTGCTTCCAGTTCCCTTGTTGGATTCTGCAGGTGCAGCATTATTTTCTTTCACAACTGTGCTAGCCGAGGAATCAGCATCAGATTTATTATCAGCAGGTCCAGGGGCTGGTTTTGGTTTTTGTGGTTGCGAGCCATCATAATCTACCAGGACAACCTCAACCTGGAACCCGGGTGATGGCAATTTTCTCTGGATAAAATTAGAAAGTATTTTTAGTCTTAAGTCCCCCAAAAATAATTGGTAACCAAGAGCTAAAATATTGCAATAACTGTCACTGATAACAGAAAATGCAAATAAGCAATCCTTAAACAAATAACTAATCATTGATAAAATGCCTGTTTCCTTCACCGACTGATCATAAAAATGTTTATGCATGGGCAAAAGAAGTATATGCGCTCAGTTACAAATTCAGCTTCCTTGATTTTTCAGCTCAATGACCAAGCAGGAGCTCAATAGTGTTCAGTATGGCAAATGCCAGGAGCAGAGTTAATTTCAAAATACAAAGTGGTTCAGGCAAAATAAAAACTTAGGCATCAACTTATAGGATATGGAGGACATTCTCAAAACTAACTAATATGTGTGAACAAACAAGTATCACATCTGATTCCGACATCATCACAAAAACAAAGTATGTACACAATAGAATTCAGGATTTAGTGGCACATCTTGTTAAATAGTTTCAAATTAGGTCTTCACAAATGGTTATAAATATTATTAACAATGAAGAAGCATTTACCTTGTCAAAATCATCAAGATCAGTTGGATTCAAGGTCACCCTGTTCTCCATCATTGTTGTATTTAGCCAGCTGAAAAGGATAGGGGAAGAAATGAAATTAATTCTTTTCCAGATTCCAATCAAATAGAGATAATATACATATGTGCATGCAACTTACAAAACATGGAAGAAAAAGAAAATGAAACCATTAAGTAATGAGCACAGATATATATAGGAATTATTATTATTATTATTTTATTATTGTTAGTTTATTACTACATGAAACTCACCAGTAAAAGTCTCCCTGTCGATCATGAAACTGGATCTTGAAATCACCAGCTACTTCGGCTAAGCCAGGTTCTCCAGGCAATGCAAAAACCATAATCCCCTTCTTTGGTGCACTAAACCAGAAATCTTCTGGCTGAAATCATATGGTAATAAATTTAGATTCCAAGGGAGATTACAGAGGAATAAATTCCACACATTCAGCATAAAAGTATGCAAAAATAAATATCTACAATGGTACAAATTAGTTTTCACAGGGCATACTAGTCAGAAAAAATAAGACATATTTCTTGAAATCACCAGCTACTTCGGCTAAGCCAGGTTCTCCAGGCAATGCAAAAACCATAATCCCCTTCTTTGGTGCACTAAACCAGAAATCTTCTGGTTGAAATCATATGGTAATAAATTTAGATTCCAATGTAGATTACAGAGGAATAAATTCTACACATTCAGCATAAAGGTATGCAAAAATAAATATCTACAATGGTACAAATTAACAGGCTTATCGCGAAAAAAAAAAAAATTAGTTTTCACAGGGCATACTACAGTCAGAAAATAAGACATATTTCCTTTTTTTTTGAAAGATAAGAGACAGAAAGGAGAAGCATCATTCTGGGAATGACTTCTTGTTATTATGTCATGATGAGGAACACAGGAAACAATGTAATATTTTGAGTTTATCCTCGTGCGTAGTTTGCATATCAAATATATGCTGTACTAAGAGACATAGCCATGCAACTATCAATACATCGTAAGAGGTACAAGTACGAGTCATTTAAGTTGGCTTCAAGTTGTAAAATATCCTTCCAAAACAATGAGACATTCCCTTATCTAGCATTACTATATAAAACCATTGGTGCCCTTACCCACTATGCAAAAGAGGCATCAAACGAATGAAGAATTCATAATATATAAGCTACCCAAATATTCAACAGCAAACTGAACATAGAAGAAACTATAAACCTATGAGTAACTGAAAGCAAAATAAGAGTGGTACACAAATGAAGATGCTTACCATTAATTCTTTTTGTTCTTGGATGCTTCTTTGTAGAGAAAAAGAACACCTGCATAAAAGATTCATTAGTTGATGCACTAGAAGATATCAATCAAACAACAGTATATTCTTAAATCTTTGTATGGTGACATATGGCCACTTCAGTTTCAATTAAATGGACACACCATTGTGATTAGAGACTGTAACTGATGGCCTAATCCAATAGGGGCATCTATGAAGACGAAACCCTCTAAGCATACACTGAAAGTGTAATAACATGATTAATTACTAAAGCAAAATACACATGCATATCGTTTTAATACCATGGTTGAAAAGCTATAAATACCTTCGGGTGGTTGATTTTCACCATTGAAGTATGTTAAGATATTTCGAAATACTTCACATATCTCTGCAATTTTCCTAACATGTTCAGAATAATATAAAGACAGAGTTATACGAATCAACTTCATAACTAAGGGTCACTCACAATCTGACTTGGGAGAATAAGCCCTTTTCCGTCTACACATCTTTTCTGGTTATAGTATTCAATGGATTCCTCAGCAGTAGGAAAGAACTGCCCATTATAAAAGGAAAAAAACTCCAATTGTAAGAAATTCAGTGAAGATTTTGCAGCAGGGATCATTCTGATTGGTATACAGATACAATGCATGATAACCTTGCCTTTAGAAATAGTAGAAGACTCGAGATCATCAATCCTGTCCTTGCCTTACCAGCTTTGCAATGGACAACCACCACATTCTCTATATCCTCCTTCAGCCATGAGTAGGCGCTATGGCAGAATGATATGACAAGTTGTATTGGAGGACAGTTATGATCATCAAAAGGAAAGCAGGCCACCTGAAAAGATGATCATTGCACACAAAATTTGATTTTCCAATATAATACACTAACAAATTCATCATGCTGCAAGGTCAAATATTTGACATCAAGGCGCAACAGAAGTATTGTCAAATTACCAAAATACAATAAGGAAACTGAGACAAAGATCGAACATTTTATACATCAGCAGATGTGCCACTGAGTTTTTAGTATTTTTTTGTTGGTGGCTGGGAGTATCATGCCTTAGGTGTACTATAAATGTGGAAAGTAAGCAACCCATACCTTTCCTTCAAAAAAGAGATGCATCATATAGCCTTTCGAACAAAGATTGTACACCTTATACTTCCCCTGTAACATAATGATTAAATTAGAAGACTAAAATGCATGATTAGTTCAAAATTCCTGACATTTCATATTGTACTACAAAAAGCCCTCGAATGCAGGTTCTCTTATAATTAAAGTTTAGAATCCAAACTTATCTAGCTGCCTTGAATACTTGAAACTAAACAGACAAACAAATCACTTAAGCACATTAACTTTTTTTTTTTTTTTTGTAGTAAGTAAAAGGAAATACACTGGTACCAGAAGGGGAAAGGAATCTTGAAAATGCATGGGGAGAAAAAAATGCTCATTAGACAAAATAAAATGTATTACCATATAATCTAAGGAAATGTGGGGAGGAGAGGGGGTGTTAAGTAAGCAACAACCCAAACGGTCTTATAGTGCTCATTTCATGAAAAAAATGCATATTCTATAAAATTATGAAATTGTTAATATGTAAAATAGTCATGAGAAAGATGATCATGTCAGAAAAACAATTGCTAGTCTTTTTTTTTTTTTTCCATCACGGGAAATAGAGGGAATCCCCTCCTAAGCAGAGGTGCCAAACTTCTCTCTAAGGTCCTCAGTTTTGTTCTATACAACTAATAAGCTGTAAAACGTTCTATTGGGATGAAGTGGTTCGAATACGAACCCCCACACACACAAAAAAAGAGCACATTCATATTTATATTTCAGATTAACAATGAAGAAACTACTGACAGAGGGAAAAAAAAATCAAACCATATAGAATTTGGTAGTCAAATAAAACAGATTATTCATTTATAATGTTATACATCCCTACTAATATCCTTCTAAATTTATTTCTGTCTCATTATCAGCGGATGAGCTATGAAGCGGCTTGCTCTATTGAACCTAGTCCTTGACAGCCAAAGCTAGCTTGTGCTACATTAATAACATGAAGACAATCCAGTAAGTTCAAGGTACGGTTGTGTAGGAAAATGGACAAGAATAGCAATAAACTATAACCAACAATATGAAATGTATAACCTGGGAAGCATTTATGTTAATTTTTAAGAAACTTAATAACAAGCAAAAGTTACCTTATGGTGCATTTCAAAGAACCTGATGACTTCCTCCATGTGGTTGCGGTAGAAACCCTGCAATGGAGTATTACTTTTCCCTTTTTCTATGAGGGCATATCAAAGGGAACAAGCTTTAAGGAAACTTTTAAATCTCACTAGTATACTGACCTCAAAATATCCAAAAAGGCCTGAACTCAAATCACCAGCAGGAAAACCCATAGCAATTATGTTCTCAGTGATATATGTCATGTCTAAATCAAATCCTCCTTCCTGAATAAGTAGCACAATCAGATCATTACACCCTTTCATTATTTTTATATGACTTAATCAACTAAAGGATCTACATCAACTAAAGGATCTACACTAATATCATAATGATGTAGAATTCCTTATTCAGGTGCAAATGACAACAACCAACCCCATATGATTTATAAAAAGGTCAATCAGCAGCAAAGTTGATGCTTCTTGCTCCTATGTAATTTTTTTTTCATTCTCCAATTGTCCTTACTGTCTATAACAAATCAAAGTACATAAAAGTGATGATTATTATCATCATCAGGCATAGAACACGATTGCTCTGATAGAGAAACTACCATTCAAAAAGGTTTCCTAGGAGCTAAGCATCATCCTACTGTATGCCTAGGGCCTATATATATCGAGCAT
Source organism: Hyparrhenia diplandra (assembly GCA_015847255.1). Taxonomy (NCBI): domain Eukaryota; kingdom Viridiplantae; phylum Streptophyta; class Magnoliopsida; order Poales; family Poaceae; genus Hyparrhenia; species Hyparrhenia diplandra. The sequence goes on from JADLZK010003247.1 coordinate 34,640, forward strand.
GTGTAGAAACACAAAATGCGATAATTAGATAAACATGAGTAATGTGTACTGTCCAAATTTCCTGCAAGTTAGATATGAGAAATAGATTATTTTTGACCGAATGACAAAATAGATTATTGTACAGATCTAAGTTGACAGTCATTAGCATCGATGCACATTAACACAAAGGCACATTATGCAGCAAATTTACCATCACTGAAGGTGATGAATCAACACTTGTGTGATTGTACCTTGATTGTGTTACACTATGAGAACTTTACAAGTGCATTTAAAGATATCAGATTTTCATCTTTAGTAGAATTATCAGTACCTGGTATCGCGTCTTTTATTCTGTGAGACCATGTGGCGAGCCTTGACTTGCACTGCCTTTACAGCATTCTTAGAGGAATCCACAATGCCTTTGGTCAAAGAACCAAAAACACCAGGCTGTCCTGTTGTTGGGGAGGTGCTTCCTTCAGCAACCTCATCTTGCTGCGCCGCTTTTGGAGACATACGCAGTCCAAGGCCACTTGTTAAACGGGAAAAGGTATTCTTTCCCGTAGGTGATTCTTGACCTGATGGAGGCTGAGGAATTTTGAGGTTCTTCGCCCAGGATGATAAACCAGACGCAGAAAACACGGATGCTGGCGCCTCACGCCCTGCTGCATCTTCTGCAGGAGCAGCAGTAGGTGCAGAAACAGCAGCAGGAGCTGCACCGCAACCTGACTGGGAGAATCATCTGAAGCAGTTGGACGAACAGGGTCTGGACTGGTAACAGGTGTTGCAACTGAATCCTGGTTGTCCGAGCTAGTGGGTGGCAGATCCGATGGCTTGACTTGCTGCTCTTCCATGATTATGTAGTTGATGTTAATTACTCCGACGGACTAAAAAAGCATGTAACATCTGCAAGACCATTCATTACACATGGGCACAAGTCAGCACTACAAGTAGGATAAGACTTTGTGAAACAAATGGGTGTGCAAATATACACAGATAATTGATAGATAGTGCAGAGCTGAAGACGAAATCTTAAAAATCTGTTGCCCTATGCTACAAGTGGCTCAAATGATACATTCTCAGGGCCCACCGATGAGGCACTGATTTGGATCAAGTTAACACAGTCGCTTCAGTAAACACTGTCACATGTCCGAGACACCATGGCGGATCCAGCTGGATGCATGGGTATTCCCAGGAATACCCAATTATTTTGAGAAAAAAAAAATGAGTATATGTTTGATATATGGAGTTAGGTTTTCAAGTCGTCGCCTAGGCGTCCAAATCCTGGGCGTCCCCATCGCCAAAATCCAGAAAAGCAAAAGAGGCGAGGGAGAAGAAAGAGGAAGAGCAGAGGAGGAACAGCAGGGTTTGGGGAAGGCCAAACCCCCATCTCCGCACCATCGGCTCCCATGGCCATGGCAGCTCCGATCTGCAAAGGGGCCGCATGGGAGAAGGGAAGGGGAAGCGGCAGGGAGGACCGGAGGAGAGGTGCCGGCTGCAGATGTCAACGGAGGGGGCAGAGAGAGGGAAATAGGCGGCACCTGATAGAAGCAGCAGCACCAGCTTCGGCGGCGGCGGCCCGCCTCGTCGGAGAGCTAGAGGGAGCGAAGAGGCGGCACCTTATAGAAGGGTCACGGAGCGAAGAGGCGGCGAGTCCTGGTGGAGGAGGAGGTGAGGGCGACAGGATCGAGCTCCAGAGCCGAACCGGCGCAGGAGGTGGTGGTGGCAGAGCAGAGGCAGCGTGGGAGGGAGGGACGGCGCCGACGAGATCCGCGAGAACCAAACAACACAAGGAAGGGCGGTGACGAGATCCGAGGGGCAGTTGGCACCGCTACTGACGTCTGGGCCCTCGCACCACGCGATCTGTCTTCTCCAGGCCAGGCCGGGCCGGGCCTAGCGGCAAAGGTGCAGCCATGCACCAAACGTGGGCCAAGGGAGCTTACCAGCCCAACCGAAGGAGATCATCACGCTGTATTCTCAATAGAGAGACCGTCACGCTCACTGAGACTTGTTGAGAGTGTCCAACAAAATTGAATTTTCACTATGTAGACTTATGTGGAGTACAATAAAATTAGATTTTTTTATTTTATAATTTTTATCTGATTTTCTAAGATTTTCTAAAGATCTAGTCAGAACAAATAAAAAAAAGAAATACAAAACCACGGTTAATATAAACGGTTTGGAAAGTTAAGAGTCATGTTTTGTCTGGTTTTTACAATTGAGAGACATAAAAGTAGACTTTTGTAGAAATTGAGGGACCAAAAAGTAGACTTCTTCCTAGAAAGTGAAGACCTACGACAAACACTACACAATTCAATAATAATTCAATAATGAATCAACTAAAAAGTATATCTCAACTACCTAAGGGGTTGTTTGGTTTTCATAAGTCAAAAAATGAAATAAATTATTTATTTTACCAAACAGTAGGGACTCATTAAGTCATTAGACTTATAAGTTAGTACACCCCTACTTTAAACTTATAAGTCACCCATTTATTTAACTTGTATGTCACTCACAACTAAACATGCATGACTTATAAGTCACTTATTTTTTAGTCAACCCGACTTAATAAGTCCCATTATTCAATAATTCAATAATGAAAACAGCCCCTAACCGCAACAGCAAACTACTGCTTGTCTGTTGCAGCTTACTCCTACCAGAGGTATGAATGGAATGGGGCTTTGTAGCTGTAGTATATTATCAAGCACTATGAAGTATATATGTAAAAAAAAAAAAATGCTTCGCCGACGTACAGATACAACACCAGCGAGCGGGACAATTGCACGAAAACATAACTGTTTTTTTTTTTTTTTTTTGAAAGAGCCGTTATACGGCTAGATTACCATTAAGTGAAAGATAAGCAAAGTCATTACATGCACCAGAGGTGCCGCCCAACTGTACCTAAGTTCAGGAGGGCTTAAAATAAACGTAACTGACTACTCACTATTTGGGGAACTACATTTGTGGCTTGCAGCGCCTTACATCCTGCTAATGCCCATTGGGATGCCAAATCTCTGATTTCTGTCAGGACTTGAGGGACTGTCATTCTTTCTTGTCTGAAGACTGCTGCATTTCTTCGGTTCCATAGGCTCCAGAGCGTCAGGATTGCTACTGTGTGTGCCTTTCCTCTTCTCCTTCCTACGACCTGGCTAAAGCAATCTATGAGGTCTGTGTGTTGTTCCCATATCGAAGGACTGAGGTTGTGGCAGCCACTCCAAATTGCAACTTGTTCCCAGATGCTCAAAGAGAAGGGGCATTCAAAGAATAGGTGATGTGCCGTCTCTAAACTTCTTTCGCATAAGGCGCAAAAATAGTTGTTCTTCCATTGCCTCGCTTGAAGTCTTGCTGCAGTCCATAGCCTATTTTGTAGCAAGAGCCATAAGAAAAACTTACACTTCTGTGGAGCCCAAACCTTCCAAATAAGCGCAGGGAAGACAGACTGTATGTGTCCGGCAAACTGAATTCTATAGGCCGAGGTCGCTGTGTATTGTCCTGAAGATTCAAGTGTCCAAAGAATGGTGTCTTCTTCATCGTCGTCAGTTAGCTGTATTCCAGTTTGCTGAATGGCTGTCCAGAGCTTGAAGAAATCATCCAGTAGGTCATGGTTGAGCTGCTGTGCGATGTCATGTATCCAATTATCATTCGTCAACGCATCTCTGACCGTCCTGTTTTTTCGCTTGCTATGTAGGAACAGCTTCGGGCACATACTGGCAGGTGTCGTTCCATTGATCCAGCTCGATGTCCAGAATAGGGCCTTCCTTCCATTTCTTACTGTCACTATTGTTGCTGCGTTGAACAGGTCGGCGTCAACCTTGTACGTAGGTAGCTGTGATCCACTCCATGGTCGCCGTGGGTTACGTCCATTGAAACCACAGCCATCTGTATAAAGCTCGACTGAATTTTTCCAAGTCAAATATACCCAATCCAACCGAAATCGATCGGTTTGGCAACATTTTTCCAGGAAACCTTACATTTCCCTCCCGTTATTTCACTGTCTCCCGCCCATAAGAAACTTCTCCTCATTTGATCCAGCTCGGCAATAAATTGAGACGGTGTCTTGATCGACGTCATAAGGTAAATCGGCATTGCACTGAGGACTGACCTGACCAGCTCACGTCGTCCCGCTTGATTAAGGAATTTTCCTTGCCAAATTGAAAGCTTGTTTCTTGACTTATCTACTATGTTTTGTAAATGCACCAGTTTCAGTCTTCCTAGAGAGATCGGTAGGCCCAGATAAGTTATTGGGTAGCTACTTCTAGCTCCCCAAAATCCGCAAGCACATGGTCAAGATCAATGTCAACACACCTTATAGGAGCAACAGTACACTTTTCAATGTTTAAACGCAGCCCTGATGTTTGCCCAAACTGGTGTAGTATTTGAAAAAGTGTTGTGACTTCCTCCTTCACTGGGTTGAGGAAAATTACTGCGTCGTCAGCATAAAGAGAAAGGCGCAGGCTCGTATTCAATCCACGTAATGGTGATAGCATACCGTCTGCCGTTGCGGTCTCTAAAATTGTATGCAACGTGTCAATTGCCGGTATAAAGAGATAAGGCGACAGAGGGTCACCTTGTCGTAGACCTCTTTATGGGTTATACTTTCTCCCTCTATTCCATTGAGAAGGATTGAGGAGCTAGCACTGGTGAAAATTGTTGTCATCCATTCTCTCCACGCAAAGGAATCATTTCACAGAAGGAATAATTAGGGAGTGTTTAGTTCCTATGCAAACCCAAAAAGTTGCTACAGTTTCCCGTCACATCAAATCTCTTAACGTATATATGGAGTACTAAACGTAGGTAAACAAAATAACTAATTGCACGGTTTGGCTGAAAAGTACGAGACGAATCTTTTGAGCCTAGTTAGTCCACGATTGGACAATAATTATCAAATACAAACGAAAAATGCTACAGTAGCTCAACCCAAAATATTTCACCAACTAAACACACCCCATTGAATCAGATCAGAAGCCGGAGCACAACCCGTTTGTCAGTTTTGCCAAAGCCCGACGGGAATTACAAGCAGGGCAGGGCAGAGCAAGAAAAGGAGTGCTCCAAATTAATGGCATCTAAATAAAAGGCTATCTTCCTTTCCTTTCTGCTTCTATGTACCCTAAACGACCTTAAACCTATAACAAAACACTAACTCTCATCATGTCAGCTGCTATCCCTCCCTAGAGTGTACAAAAGCACCAAGACCAGTCATCATGCTTGGACCCTCTGCCTAGTCACTCGGCCGCCCCCACTAAAGTCGAGCATTCTTGCGCCGTCGGTTCAGTCGTCATCGTCAGCATCATCAGAATCGTCACCCCGTGCACCACCACCACAGGGTTTTGTAACACTCGGGGCAGCCGTTCTCCTGACTCTCGTCGTACTTCTTGGGGTTGGGCGCTTCCTAGTCTGGACTGAAGGAATGAACACAGCAAAGTCCATGGAATCTTCACGGAGCGCTGTCTTGAAATCCTGAGCATCATGTCCACCAAACCACATCAGCGTCAACTGTGAGTAGGCTAGGATATATCTTTCGAATAAAAAAGAGAGTAGTATATCCCAGATACCAAACCATAAACTATACAGCTTTGTTTTGACAAGGAATCTTAAATTCACTATTTAGTACCTGATAAACAGAAGCTACATCCTGCAGGCAGCTCGGCAAACTGATGTTAGTATTGCCAATACTAAAAGGAACATTCTGCCTGGAGAATGTTTCTCCAGATTTTGGAGGCTCCTTTAGAGAAAAGGCCTGTATTTCAAAACACAAACAGACCATGTCTCATGTAAATGCACCCATAAGAGTAGTACAATATCCAAATAAAGATCGGAAGGTCGGCCCATGCCCGGTTCTCGTCGAATGCCGCAACCAAAGCCAACGGGTTTGAAGCGTGATGGAAGTTTTTTTTTCGCGATCGGGCCGTTCACCCGTATTTCATTAAGAGGAGGAAAACCAAATCCAAATACAACAATCCCGATGCCGAAGACATCACAGGGAGAAAACACCAACGACGACTTTAAACAAAAACGAAAAGCAAGAAGAGCGAGGGGCAGGAAACCCTCCACCTAACAACCCTAGCAAGCTGCGCCTATACAAAAGATAACTCAACACCTAGGTAGCTAGTAGTGATCGGAGCCGTAGATGATACACCTCGGCAAACAAAGCATCTGTAGGAAAGACAAAGACCTCGGTGGCAAAGCATCCACCGTAACCTCCTAGGCGGCCAAGCATCCGCCAGAACGCATAAACACGGTGGCAAAGCATCCACCGGAACCACCACGGCGGCAAAGCAACCGCCCGAAACACAACCCGCAGCGGCAAAGCATCCGCTAGCACTCCGGACGGCAAAGCATCCGTCAAAGCTACAACCCGACCCACGGTGGCAAAGCATCCACGGAGCGACCTCGGCGACAAAGCATCCGCCCGAAAAGCTCCTCCGAGTCACGAAGAGCCAACGCCCTCGGACCACGGGCGAGGAGGACTTACTGGCGACACACGCCGGCGGCGAAGCATCGCCCAATCCAACGGCCGAGAATACGGCTACAACGAACACCAACTACACATACCTAGGCGAGGAGAAAAGCGAAGCTCAAATAGGTGCAGCAAAGGCGATCCGGCGACCAAGCGAGGCGGATTTGTAGGAGTGCCCAGCGTTGCCTTCAAGAAGGGGATCGACATCCGTGAACGCCGACAACGCCGCGAGAGCACCAAAGGTCTTCGACCCCGATGCGCCGCGGCGAACCGCAGCTCGGCAGCGCCCCCAAGCCCGAGGCGCGCGGCCGCGCCCACCGTCGTCGCGCAAGCTCCAAAGCAATACCTCCAAGGAGGACACGACGCCAAGACGCCGCCATTGCTGCGTCGTCGAATCGGCGAGGCTTTCACCGAGTCAGCGGGGCGCATGCACCCTTCTTCCGCGTCCGGGGCGGTGAGGTGGTCCGGCATGCCTACTAACGCCACCATGGAGCCCGCCGCGCCCGTACCACCTCGGCCCCACCACCATGGCGGCACCACCACCGTCGATCGACGGAAGAAGAAGGGTCGGCCACCGTGAGGCGGTAGATCCTCGTCGTGCCCGGCCGACGCCATCGGGCGCGGCCAACCGGCGCCAAGCCCACGAGCCAAGCCTCCCGGACGGATCGGCCAGGCGGGAGGTCGGATTCGGGCCGGTTGGCCGCCGGGCGCGACGCCCGAGCCGCCGGAGGCCGGCGACGCCGGCCGAGGCGGATCCGATCCACGGGGGGGCGGGATCCCGGCCGGAGAACCTGGGGCCGCCGCCGGATGGCGGGTCATGGCCGCCCCGGCGCCACCAAGGTCACCGGGCAAGGCCGGCCAGGGGAGGAAGCAGCCAAGGGGAGGGGGGCGGATCTGCAGCAAGTGACCACCGGATCCGCTCGTCGGCGGGATCCGCCGAAGTCGCCGCCGGGCCGCCGTTGGAGCGCCCCGGTGGGAGGGGTGGGAGGTGGGAAGAGCTGGGGAGGGGGGAGGCGCCGCGCGGGGGGGGGGCCGCCGCCGCCGCCATGGGAGGAGGCGACGACGGCGTGCCGGAGGAGCCGGGAGGCGGGTTGGGCGGCGGCGGGGCGCCCCGAAGTCGCCCGGTGGAGGGGGCTCGGGGTCGAGGAAGAGCCGTTTTTCCGCTCGGGAAGCGTGATGGAAGTGACCGAAGGTCCCGGACGCCCAAACCCCCAAGATCGGGAGGTCGGCATACCGTAGGCCAGGCTACCATGCACTTCCTGTGACGTCGCCGTCTTTACCCACCCGTAAGAACCTCCGCCGACGCATTGTCAATCTTATCGGTTGCCCACGGGGGCAAGCCGTCGGCCAACATGGTGTAGATGGGGATCGCCGAGAGGGGCTCACGGTGCAATGGCAAAGGCCATTGGTTGGGGGGCTCGCACCCGGGGTTCAAATCTGGGTGCGACACTTTATCCTGGATTTATTTCGGGATTTTCCTGGTATTTGTGCATTAAGTGGTAGGCGACGCCCCCGCCGATAGCGAGGCGCCGGTGGTGACTTCGAACTTCAAGATTTACCGGCTCGGTCCTTCGAAGGTGCTCATAGGGGTTGGGTTTGCGTACTTGTGTTCATAGGGTGAGTGTGCGTGCGTGTTGAGCGTCTGCGTTGTCTTGATAATCTCAAAAAAAAAAAATGAGTCTTCCGCTCCTTGCCATGAGCGGTCCGTGGGGCATACCGGGAGCCTTCTCGAGATGGCATCGACAACTGAGCGGATCCTGGCCTTGTGGATCTTCTTGGTGCTCAACGGTAGCCCAAGGTAAGTGATTGGGAACTCGGCGATCTGACACCCAAGAATCTCTTAACAGGATAGATTAAGTGAAATCCTCAAATAGTAGCAAGCACAAAGTTCAATTGTTCAAACGACAAGCACATACAAGAATCCAATTTTCTCTCTTTCTAAGTTCGGTGTCTAATAGAAGTGTCGAGTGGATTTGTCAGTCAGTTTCTGAGCTAGCTAAGCCCATAAATTTCTTTTGTAAACCTGGTGGCTGGTGTCCCTAATTGATCCGAGTCCAAAAGCCACACCAAACGAACGCCTCGTAGTCGCAGGTTTGTTCTCCTGCCCAGGCCGGTACCTTTCTTGACCATCTTTGACTTGCTTCCACAAGCCTGACAGTTATTAGAACCAGAGCTATATATCATCCGACAGCAGGTGGCTGTAACCAAGCAAGCTATAAGTGTAGATACAATTTGCAAACTCACGTAATCCTCGATCAGATTGACTATATATCTCGCCTGCAATTTACTAGTAAAATCAAACACTACATCTCAACTCCATTAATTTATCAAAACGTACACATGCATATGTATATATAATAACACGACATACAGTCCAGACAGACAGACAGACAGACAAGTAGTACACTACCAAACGTATACTAGGGCTAAAAACACCAACCGATCTCCAATTCCTCAGGTCCCATTTTATTTTACCGTGTGTGGCACAGATTACAGTACACTACTAGTACTAGCAGCAAGCACCGGAGTACGCGTGCCGGATTGCCGGTGATCATTTCCCAAAGAGCGACTTGAACCACCAGACTCCCCCTTGGTGTCGGTGGGCGCGGCGTCGCTCTCCGGCGGCGGGTCGTCCTGCGGCGTCCTGTGCAGCTTGCTCACGTCGTAGCCTTCCTCCTTTGCCCGCTCCACCAGCTGGTTGTACACCTCCTCGTCGATGCTCGTCTCCCTGCACAGAATCTGCAAACGCGCGCACGCAAATCAAATATCGAGAAATTAAGATAACTTATTGATCGAGAACTGGCAAATTAAAGCTTATAATGCATACCCAGAGGTTCTTGCGGCGGGGCTCGCCGACGAGCGCGTACTGGTAGTCGTCGTCGACGTAGAGCACCCAGTAGTCGCCGACGACGGGGATGATGGGGAGGAGCGGCGGGAGGTAGAACTTGACCTTGAGCTTGGCCTCCTCGCTGCTCGGGTCGGCCTTGTAGGCCGTGCCCTCGATGTAGTCGCGCTTCCCCTTGCTCCACGTCTCGTTGAGGACGTGCACCGTGGCGCCGTCCTCCAGCAGCTTGTAGGTGGCGCGCGTGTCCCGCCCGTCACGGGGCTGGAAGAAGGACGGGAACGACGCGATCTCGTACCACCGCCCCATGTACCGCGCCACGTCCAGACCACGCACCACCGTCATCTGCTCGCCGCCGCTCTTCGTCGTCTTCCCCTCCGGTGCCGCCATTATTGTTGTTGCTGGGTGGGTTTGATCTGTGTGTGCCTTTCAATTCGATCGCCAGTGTGTGACAATCTGGTGACTGATTGCTGGTTTCTTGCAGTTACAGGTGCTTGCTTGCGATGGAGGATATATAGAATCTGAGGGGCTTTAGGGTCGTCTGAACACGAGAGGATAAGGTGTTGGAGCGAGAAGAGAGACGTGGAGGGTTCTGGAACGCTTAGCGAGTGTTTGTTTGTCTGCTTGCCCAGGGGCCGGGGCCAGTCCCGTCTACACGTGGAGACTTGTACGCGAAGGTAAATGCTTTACAGTACTGCCGTGTAGCATGCCGTTGGTTTTGTTTGATTTTCCTCGGACAATCAGCGTGGTTATTGGCAACGTCGACCTCCAAATGAGAACGCTACCATTTTTGGAGCCGTATGTACGAAGCCAATTTTGTAGGAAGCTTGTCTCACCTTAAACACAGACAATTCCTCCCTTTTGCCGCTGTTTTTCTTTTAACAGACGGACCAACACACAAGTATATATCCGATTACTTTGCCTATTTAGAGACTTGTCATTGTAATTTTAGATTGAATCATGCCATTCTGTACATCCACCTATTAGAGGAGGGAGTATTGCCTAAAATCCCCCTGCCACTTTTCTCCCTCCTCTAACTAATGTGTGGGCCCTGCACGTCAGTTTCTCCTTCAACTTGGTCAACCGATTGAATAATAATTGTTCATTAGCTATTTTTCAACATCTAATAAGTAATTCAAACGGTAGCCAATAGACGTATTTCTTTGCCAAACTCAACTAGCTGTTTGTTGTGTATTGGATCAACACATTAGCACTAATATGAGTAGAGCCTGATTACAAAGCAACCGATCAGCGTGTTTTGTACAATATATTCGGGGTGTATTTTTGGGGTGACCTGACTTCGTGTTACACACAACATGTGAATTTTTACATTTGACATCGTTTGTTGAATCTTGATCTCTAATTCTAGCGAAGTTGTCTTCTCGGCTTCCTTGAATCTTTCCTCAGTCTTTTCATCTTATCTTCGTGGGGAATTCGAAGTCTTGAGGTTGTCTCCGCTATCACGCGAAGCCATTGCTTTTGTTATGATGCGGCCGATCTTTCCAATTCAAGCGAAGTTGTCTTCGCTCCATTCTTCTTTCCCCATTTCATGGTGTGTAAATCTATCTGCAACTTCAAAGTTTCAAGATTAAAGTTTCTAGGCGAAGTTAGTTCCCAACATTGTTAGTTAACTAACTGACCAATCTAGATAATTTAGACTAATATTTATCCCTAATCAATAAGTAGCCTTGATCGATCTAAGCATGCAATTAGTTAATAGGCTAGCTAATCATTACTCCCCTTATCCTCAAATATAAGTTGTCCACGCATTCAAAAATTTGCCATAATCCTAAATTATTATAAAGGATTCTAGGTGAAGTTTTTAAAGGAAACTTCCACATGTATATCTACCATTAGTTTATATTACTAACTCAAATATGGTAACTACAAAAGGGTTATATGTGTCGTTTGATTTACCACATAATATGTCTTAGAATTTCTATGATACTTTGAATTTCAGGGGATTGTCTAAATTCAACTAATAGTAGCTAAAACAGAAATAACATTATCCAGGAACACAATATCAATTCCTCGATCTTTTATCTGTTGGACCCGCTACATCTATCTAGATTATAGTCAGTTAGTTTATACTTCCTTCGTTTTAAATTATAAGTCGCACTTGTTTCAATTTATTATGTGTGCATTTAGACATAATAAATATATCTAGACGTCTAACAAAACTTGGAACGATGGAATATTACTAGCTTTGAAATTACGAGAATGTATAAACAGACAGACCGCTATGACATGGCGAGGTCACCTTTGCCCGAGAGCACTCGGGAGTACTCCAGAATATCCCTGTGGACTGTGTCAATAGCCCGGCGGGATTCTTCCTTGCTCCCCAAGGCTGAAACACTAAAAGGCACAGTGAGAAAACTTGGAAATTGATCGGCGAGACTGCGACATCACTTTAGCCTGTGGCGGCCGTGTCCCTATCCATGGAAGGAGCATACCTGTTGGTGTCTTCGGACGCCTAGCGTTGCAGCTTCCTGCTTCGGTGCATCCCGGGCGCGTCCCTGTCCATGGATGGAAAAGACCTGTTGGCGTCTTCGGACTCGCGGTGTGCGCCGGCCGCCTGAATGAAAACCCAGAAGCACGTCACTGTATGGTTGGCCTTGGCCGAATGCCCGGTTTATAGACACGTATGAGTTTGTCTCCTCTGAACTGTGTGTGTATGGTTCGTGCATTCTTGGCCTTGGCCGAATGATCGATGTGTGTATAGACACGTATGAGTTCAGCAGTTGCGTCCTCTGCATTTTCTTTCAAAGGTTTGGGTCCTCTGCATTTCAGCAGTTGCGTACTAAGCATTGCGTTTGTCTGGATTGCTTGTACGTTCACACCTTGTACATTCATTCTGGATACAGCAGTGCTGTTGTAGTTCACTAGTGTCAAGACACGAGGTTTGCGTCCCATTTTGATGATCTAGACTCAAGTCCAAGTGGCGGCTGTCTTTCGTTGATCCATAGAGTACGAAGAGCCAATATGTTGAAAGTGCTTCCAATTTACTCTTAGATTATTTTAAATTCTTCTGAACCAAATGAAACATAAGGTTCTTTTTTTTTACATGGTAAAGAACAATCGTGCATTCTACATCATGACACCAGACACCAATAGAAGTCTGGATGTGATCCAATGATCCATCATCCATGCAAATTAGGCATAGACCACTCGGAGTCGGCCGTCTGAAGAACTAAAATAATCACAAGCAGCAAAAGATGTTTCCACCTGTAAATGCACACAGATAACCGTCCAACCGAAACAACGCCTTCAGTATCACTCAAAGATTTCCTCTTGACAATATTGCTGAATTCAGCACATTTGAGTTTTTAGCTTCGCAAATAATTCTCTTGAGTCAAAAATTCCTAGTACAAATGGCATATAGAAACTGACATCAAAATCTCGTGATCTTTCATGATCTTCTCATCATCTATATAGCTTTCAGAATCTTTGATGTATGTATTCCTCTTCCTCAGGCAGCAGTAAATGCCTTCTTCACTGCACCACTCTTTGACCCGGCAGGGATCACCTTCAGCACATTAAACCTCACCGTCTTGGACAGTGGCCTGCATAGGCACATGGCACAACAGTGAGTTATAGAGAGTTCAGAGTGACATCGAGCAGCTATTGGCACAGCAAAAATCTAGTCTAGTATCTATAGTAATGCCATAATCGTATTGGGAAAAGTGGGGCAAATGTGGAGATAAGTTGGGGAAAGAGAAAGACCAAGCTTAGCTTCAAAATAAGCAGAACAGTCTTTATACCTGCACTGGCCAATGATCACATGGTCTCCTTCCTTCACACGAAAGCAAGGGGAAATGTGGGCGGGGATGTTAGAGTGCCTCTTCTCATACCTATACAAGATACCAGAATTATGGTTAGTATGATAAAATAATTCGATCCAAGTCTGAAAACCATCAAAAAGAATATTTCACTGACCTCTGATATTTCTTGACAAAGTGAAGGTAGTTCCTGCGAACAATGATAGTCCTGTTCATTTTAGCGCTATGGCATGTTCCAGCAATGATGCGGCCTCTAATTGACACAGTGCCAGTGAACGGGCATTTCTTATCAATGTAGGTTCCTGCAATACACGACAAATGAAGAACACATCTAAGTCTCAAAAGCACTGAACAAGGTATGACAGAGCTGCATAAGAAATTCCAAGTAATGCAATGAAACAAACCAATCACAAGTGGATATCAAACAATCTAGTTTAAGGGAAAAGTCTGATAGAAAAAGAAACATGAGTATACAGATAATCAAGGAGGAATTAAAAGGCAATTTTCACGCCATTCATACTGTTTCTAGGCACACCTTCAGGTTGGATACAAAACCTATAGCATAATGTTCATGTCAATAGCCATTAAGAGAACCAGACACTCCCTTGCTGTATAGCAACATCACTATATACTTGCTAATGATTTCTATTTGAGTACAGCCCAAGTGTTGAAGAAAGGATCAAACAGTTGAGTGACGGATAGCTTAAATAGGGTACATTTATAACTGATAAAATCACAGAGTTTGATTCAGTTGTGGATTCTCTGCTAGCCTCTTAAAGGTGATGAATTGAACATTACCAGCCTATGAGTAAGTTAGTTACATTAAGCTAACAAGTAACATCAATTACGGAGTTCTGAAGTGACAAATTGTTTAACAAGCGAGCTCCAGGACAAACCTTCAATGGCTTCCTGGGAGTCTTGAAACCAAGGCCAACGTTCTTCCAGAACCTGTTGCCCCCCTTGCCGGGCTTATTTCCCTTTTGCGGGCTTCTTCGAGCTGCAATTATACAAAAGAAACCATGATTAATAGTTTGTTACTTCACAAAATACCACGAACCAATTTACAAAGAATAATTTTTTCTTACCAGAGGAAAACCTTAGGCTGCTTGAGGAAAGCCTTCTCTGTCTGCAAAAACCAGATACGTGTTTAATTTTTATTACCGATAAAATGGTGATAAGTTGATAAAATTGTACTGGTAACAAAACAGTAGCAATCCACTTGTGCAAAATAGTAAAGAACCATACTGGTCCACATACATCTAGCGCTCGACTGAATATTTATCTACATCTATTTTATAGCGTCACACTTGAATCAATCAGTGAGAAAAGAAGTTACCCACATCCATTTCATAGCATCAGGATTTAACAAATCGACGCTAGTGACGAAATTGAATCGAGCCATACGATTAGATCAACAGACATCTACGTAAGAGTAAGGGCACCTCGAACAGAACAGACTAGACCTGAAGGTGTTAACAAGACTTACAAGCAAGGCGCCTACGGCGTGCTCTTGAAAAAAAAAAGACTTACAAGCAAGGCACCATAGCAAATTGTGCCAAAAGAACGCTGCGAGAAGGCTAGTATCCCTACTCGGACTTATCGAAATACAACAAATGGATAGCTCGTCGAGCAGTCCACGGATGCAACTCACCTGCTCCGCCATGGTTGATGCTCGAGAGGACCAACGGGCGGCGGCGCCGGCGTAGGTGGTGGCGGCGTCGCGAGGATAGTAGGGGTGCCCAAACAGAAAACCCCTACTCGTACGGCTGGTTATTTAATGTATGCAACTTAGGTGGGCTTTTGTTCTTTTCCTTTGAGTTTAGATGGGCTTTTCCTTTTTTTAGGCTCTTTTGCTTATACGGGCTTTACTACTACCGCAGGTAAGTTTTTTTTTTTTAAAAAAAAACGAATTAGTTTTTAAAAAGTAACGGCCACGAATAAAAAAGTTGGCAAAACCCTCCCAACAATTGAATTGAAACGAAAAAAAAAGGGAAATGGGGAACTTCAAATCTCGCGTTCCATGATTCCCATTTGTGCACAACACACTTAAAAGAAAATCTTAAGTTTTTATAAGAGTTGGATGGAAACAAAAATTCTACGGTTCACAAATGTTTTTTTGTTTGGAGCCATTTTCATGCTAAATAATAGACCCAGCATACATTATTCATACCTGACATTGTATTTTATTATTCTAGCAAAAAAAATAGTAAAATAGTGTCAAACAAAGATGTTGTGAGCTACAAAATTATATTCATAATTCATAATTTTAGGGTTTGTTTGGTTTGAGGAATGAGGCGATCTATTTTCTTCTCACTCCTCACTTTTCTATTTAGTTTGTGGAATGGAATGAGATGATCCATCAGCCTTAGTATATGTATGAAAAATTGGTTGGTTTCTACTGAAATTTATGGGATGAGCTCATGATGCATTATCTCATGATGAAACATGTGGTGACTCCACGAATCAAACACACCATGAGTGTTTGTTGTAGGTCAAACTTTGCACAGCATAGATGTTCTAGAGTACCTTTCCATTGATTTTGTATTGTGGGAAACGCTTATAAATGTATTTGATAGGAAAGGGGTCTCTCACGGGTTATGTCATGGAAACATATCTTTCCCAAACCCTATGGAAACTTATCGATTCTAGCAGTGTTTTTTTTTTTTTTTTTTTTTGCCAAATGTTATGGAAGTCAACTTATTGAAATATAATATATAATACTCGATGTAATTTGCCAAAGCCTACCGCCACTGCCATATACGAGCCGTATATTTTTTTTTGAATAAATAAAGGAAACTGAAAAAGAACATCTTTTTCGCATGCATATTATTGCCTAATAATGCCTAGAAAGCCGGGCAGGGCCTCTTGTCTCCACGGCACAAAAAAAGGGAGAGGAGCCCAACAAAGGCGGCCAGCTAGTCGCCTATTCGTTCCCTCCCTCGCATTCCGGCAGGCTCCGCCCAACGTCTGTCCGTGCGTCCCCGCGTCGCCGCTTCCGTCCTCGGCGAATCGAAGCCGCTAGCTAGCCCCGACATCCATGGCCGCCGCGTTAACCCGCCTCCGATCCGCCGTCGAGCGGCTCGGGCGGCCCTCCCGCGCCCGCGCCTTCTCCGCAGCCGCTGCTGAGGCCCCGGCCGCGGGGCCGTGCAGCCAGGACTCTAGGGCTTTCGCCGCGGCCGCGGTGGCCGCCGGCTCCTCGGGGCTCGGGATCTGGCTGCTGTCCTCCATCCCGCAGCCGCTCGCAGACCCCGGCCAGGCGGAGGATGCCGCCACCGCAGCCGGCGGAGGCAACGGCGGCTTCCCGCAGCTTTCGGCGGTGTCGGAGCCACCGGGGAGCGGGAAGGCAGGTTCCTCTTCGGAGGTGAGCACCCTTGGTTGAATCCGTGGCGCCGTGCAACGAATTAGCTCTTCTGCATTTTCTGTTGTGTAGATAAAATGTGATCCGTCCGGGCCAGTGGATTTCGTTGCACGAAAAATGATAGTGGTCTTTTCTCGCCTCGTTTGACGGGCATTTGTAGCCATGTATATTATATATTCAAGTTAATGTGGTCATAGTTGATAGAAACGGCATGATGTTTTGGTCACCATCGTCTTGTAGATTCATATCGCCGAAGGGTGTTCTTCAAGTACGAGAAGAGGATTAGGACGCGCAGCCCTCCAGAGAAGGTAATGTGGCTTTTCCATATTAAGAATAACCATTCCACGTCATTTGGCGATAATTTTTCCCAATTACAATTTTTGTACTTCTTCTGCTAGATCTTTGAGTACTTCGCATCCGTCCACAGCCCAGAGGGTGAGATGTACATGTTGCCTACCGACCTGATGAGGGCGGTTGTTCCCGTTTTCCCCATCCGAGTCCAAAATTGTCAGGGAAGGGAGACTGAGGGGTGAGCGCCACCCCTGGCGAGCTACAATGCGCCCCATCTGACTTTTTTCATGCTATTCGATACAAATGGTGATGGAGTCATCTCCTTTTCTGAGTAAGTGGGCTGTGACTTAAACCAAAACGATTGTTCGGCGTTTGCTCTGCCATCTAGTACATATATCTGCATCATATTGGTAATTTCTTTGTGTTCTGTCCAGTTCACTTTATGCAGTGAAATAGTTAATCCTACTGCAGAGGTATATTATCGTATTATAACATCATGTCAACTATGCACACATAGGGATGACACTGACACATCTATCTAGGCATATAAACTTGTTATCAATATCACTATGCTATTAGTGTTCCATGCATTTCTGTACTATTTCTTGATTTCTGTAAGCCATATGTCGTTATTAGTTTCTAATATTGCCTCATGCAGGTACATCTTCTTTGTAACATTACTTAGCATCCCTGAATCCAGCTTCAATGTGGCTTTCAAGATGTTTGACCTTGACCACAGTGGGTATGTTATCTTCCAGCTACTGGACCCTGTTCATATTCTCTAGAGTCTTCTTTATGCATATCAGCATATGGTCCCTCTTTTCTTATTTTAATTTAATTAACTCTGAACCATTTGATTGTTGCAAACACGCTCACTTACATATTTTAGTTTGGGATTTTTGACTAGTCATATCTTGTTTGGAAATATTGGAGTCAGACGACTATGGTCATATGTGCGATCTTCCACAGCTAATGGTATCTGGGGAAAATGCGATCCCATGTTTCTTTTGGTGGCATTTGATCACATTTGTTATATAGAACACCCGATGTGACCCCACTGGCAAGATGTCGCGTCCGTGGATTCAAAGGAAGCACGAGATCTCGACAAAGGCCTTCACCCACCCCCAAATTTTTATCACAAACATCTCATAACAAATCTAATATCCATTTTTAATTAAGTAATCCAGGTTATACATGAGTTATTGCATTGGAACAGGTAAACAATGTAATTCAGTTAAAAACTGTGAATGCCGTAGTTCGGGAAGAAAATCATATAGAGTAAAAGAAATATCTGACATCGCTAGTTTTGACTTCTGCATTGTTTGATCCCTTTAAACTTGACTCTCTTTTTTTTTTTTTTTTTCCTTTGAATCTATTAAAATTAGGTTATGTGGTGCGCTTTATGTTTTGGTATGTGCTTTACAGAAGGACGTCTTTAAACTCTATTATCTATGCCGCATGCCTACATATTGTTTACATTTGGCAATTCATGTACAGTTCGTCACCTAGAAAAAAAAAACTGGTTTTTGAGCATGTCCAATCATCTCAGATGTTATCAAGGGTATGATTAAATTTGATAGGCTGTTTGTGTGTTTATTATTCTTTTGTTCTCACTTGCTACTATGTCCTCATCACAGGGAAATTGACAAAGATGAGTTTAGGAAAGTGATGACATTGATGCGATCCTATAATAGACAAGGAGCTGCCCATAGGGATGGTTTACGCTTTGGACGTAAGGTTTGTCAGCCGGTGGAAGATGGTGGTCTGGTCGAGTACTTCTTTGGCAAGGATGGGAATGGACATCTACACTATGATAAGTTCTCTAGTTTTTGAAGCAATTGCATGATGAGGTGATTTATTTCTTTTTTCATTTTTTGTTCATTAATATATTAGCAATCTAGAAAATGTTTCTGTTGATGTAACCCTTGAGAGACTTAGTGTAAAGCCAAATAAACCAGAGTCTGTATCAATCAACTGCATTTGTTAGCATTTGCTTTTGTACTTCTTCAGAACTCAAAAAATCTGTTCATTTCATAAAGGAAGATTATGTGTCACATATAGTTCTGTTTTCTAGGAAATGTTGATGAACATGACTATGCTATATGTGAGTTTGCAGAATCATAGAGTTGTATTTGGTTTATATATACTTTCTATAAAGAAGTAAGTTGTGGAGAATCAGAAAAACATTTGTTTGTACATGGAAAAGACTGTGTTATGGATTGTAGAAAAAGAAGGGACAAGCTCGCAATACTAAATTCCAATTCATTCCAGATTTTGAACGCACAACTTATGGTATAGTTTCCTTGTTTTGAAACTATTTAGGGCTCGTTTAGTTGGCAGTGAATCATCCCTGGATTGATTCCTACCAGGATTGCTTAGCTAATTTGTATACCCTTTGAACACTTGGAACAATTCATGGGTGGATTCCACTTAAACCGAACGAGCCCTTAGTGTGTTTGTCTTGGAGAAACTAGTTTCATAAGGTCAAAGTTCAATGTTTTTACTGTACTGTACAAGTGCATCTTGTTTTGTATTGGTGTAGATTAGTGATTATTTCCAATTTTCCATTTTATTCTACCTCTTGACCAGCATCTGTGTTACCATCATAGAATAACCATTAGTAATCCTTGTTAAAGGATTCAGTGAAAGCATGAACATTTTCTTAGCACCACCAGCCTTTGTGGTACCTGCTCTCATTATGCCTAGTCCATTCACGAGAAATTTTAACTCATTTTGTTTTTCCCCTGGTTGAATCTTCTGCAGATTGTCCGCTTGGAGTTCAGTCACTACGATGTGAAATCATCCAACACAATACCTGTGAAGGACTTTGCTTTGTCCATGGTTGCTTCTGCTGATATGAATTACATAGACAAGTTACTGGATAGAGTCGATGATTTGATGACAATCTTGACCTCAAGGATCAGCACATTACCTTTGAGGTTGGACTATTAGCTATTCCTCATTAATCATCATTGTCCTTGGGTTCACCATTGTTCCATTTTCAAATTACAAATATACAATTTCAGGAGTTCAAGGCATTTGCTGATCTTCGAAGAAGGTTGGAACCATTTGCAATGGCCATCTTCAGCTATGGCAAAGTAAATGGTTTGTTGACGAAGGAGGATCTAAAACGTGCTGCATCACATGTAAGGTCTTCTAACACCTGCCCTGTGTAGTTTGAGTTAGCTTTACCAATCGAAATATATTTCTTCCAGATATCCTTGGAAGAAGCACTGGGTTTCACATTTCTCTCATTATGTAGTGTTCTGCCCAAGGCCACTAGCTAGCCTGTTTGTTTATAGCTGACATGCTCCAGTTATTCACAAATATTAGATCCGTTTTCTGATTGATTTCCCACTCTTTGCTTTGTAGGTTTGTGGAGTGGACTTGACCGACAAAGTAGTGGACATAATTTTCCATGTGTTTGATGCTAACAGTGATGGTAACCTGAGCTCAGAGGAGTTCCTGAGGTCATTACAAAGAAGAGAGAGTGACATTCGCCAGCCATCAACTTCAGGTTTTCTAGGGGTGATCGCCTGCTGGCTGAACTGTACAAAGTGTTCTCTTCAACAGATGCTGCCCCAGTAGATTCTTTTGACGCTCATGACAGCGTCTTCGTTGCCCTTGGTTGCTCTTTTTGTTCAATGTAGGTTTGCCAAAGTTACGCTCATCACACTTGTGATCGTATAAATGATATTGGATATCCAGACTTGAATAAATACCAAATCTATACCTACAAAAATAGGTAGCTAGAACCGTACAATCTTCAACTCAGATTAAACACATTTGAAAGTCCAACGACATCAAGGAAAACATAAAATCTACTATACTAATAATGTACAATAATTAAACACGAGCACATGAATGAATGAACCTGACAGAAACCTAGCTGCATCAATACGGGAGCCTAACGTTGAGCCTTCTGAGCCAGATGGAGTGCAGCACCATGCGGATCATGTCGAACCGCCGCGCCGGCCGGTGCACCACGAAGTGTCGCTGCGCCTGCAGCACCCTGGCCTGCAGCACCCGGTACCTCCGCTCGGAGACCCCCTTCAGTATTGCCTTCAGCTCGGGTATCCTCGCCGACGGCACGGTCACCGACATCTTGCTCCAGTCCAGCACGTCGCTGAACGGCGGCGGGTACCCGTCGGAGATGATGACGGGCACGCAGCCGGTGAACACGGACTCCACCACCCTGGGGCTGGCCACCTCGAATCCGCTGGGGCAGAGGCAGAACCGGGCCCTGGCCATGAGCGCGTGGTAGTCCTGCCCCGCGGGGAGGTACTCGTGGATGTCCATGTCCGGGTCCTTCTCCTTCCTGCCGAGCCAGTACCCCAGCAGCGCCCTGCGGATGTGCCCGTGCATGCCGCCCGCGAAGAAGGCGAGCGTGGTGCGGTTCTCGGGCGGCAGGCCGGGCGTGGGCCGGCGGAGGATGCCGTCGGCGAGGTTCACCTCCGGCAGCGTGGCGTCCTTGCGCGGCCGGAACCCCTCCGAGGTGTTGGCGTTGCACAGCACCCTGATCGCGTTGCTGTAGAGCTCCCGGTTCGCCTCGGAGACGAGCGGCGCCCAGTCGTGGCACGACACGATGACGTGGTCGGCGCCGCGCGACCTGTTCCAGTACGGGTACCTGCCGGCGACGACGTCGACGTAGTCGGCGAGCGCGCGGCGCATGTGCGCCATTACGGCCGTGTTGTTGTGGCGGTAGAAGGGGTAGATGTACTGCACGAGGTTGCAGACGCTGACGGGGAGCAGGAAGGCGTGGGCCTCGCCGGGGTGGCCGGCGGCGAAGGGGTTCCGGGGGTCTTCCATCTCCTCCAAGAACTGGCCCTCCATGGAGTAGATGTCGGCGGACGGGCCCAGGTGCGTCAGCGGCGGCTCTCCTTCCTTGTACATCCATATCTTGAACTTCCTCTCCATCTCCACGTAGCTCCTTGATCCATGATCCGGCGATCCATATCAAGATTGAGTTTGTACTGATTTGTGCACGACGTATATATATGTAACAAAAATCCTCTATTTGCGCATGTCGCTGAGATCCGGCCATTTGGGAGAACTAAGAGAACTGCAGAGTAACGCATACGTGTTTGTTTGTTTACCTGTGGAAAGCTCTGGGGTTTCGATAGATGGCGCCTCGCGGCACGAAGGCGTCGCCGACGTCCTTGAAGCTCCGCCGAGCGCTCTCCGCCGCCGCCGCCGCCGCCGGGGCTCCGCGAGCCGCGCGGCGGATGGCTGCCCGAGAACGGGCCAGGGATTCCTCGATAGGCCCGACGACGCTCACCTGATCGATGCACACGTACATACGTAGAGAGACGACGATCAGATCGATCAAACACGACTACGAACGACGATTTTCCATGACGCCGCGCGCGGGCGTTTGTACACACGGGCGTCGTCGTGCGTGCACGTGTCACGTGTATTACTTACTTACGTTACCGTACCTACCTTCGTCTCGGCGCTCGCCGGCGCCTTCTGGGGCTCATGCGGGACGTGCCGCAGGAAGTGCTCCCGGCGGCGCTCACGGACGATGCTGCTGGCTGACTCGCCGCCCTGCAGGAAGGAGGGCGGCGGCAGAACGAAGGCGGCGGCGATGAGCGCGGATGCGAGGAGAGGCATGGCGATCGCAGCCACACGGCCGCCGCCGTTCTCCATGGACGCGGCGGGCTGCTCTCTAATCGCGTGGTCGGTCGGCTACTCCAACGACCGGCCGCGAATGCTGCACCGTACGTCTTGACTCGGAACTGGCCGGCAGTCCAGCCCTGAAAACTACTGCAAGTAGGAGAGGAGAAATGCACGCGCATGCAGTCCTGGTTGCGGGAGCGAGTTTAGCGAGAGTTCGTTGCGATCGAACAGAAGCTGCCTGCCGCCGCACAACGGCGCAGTAGGTTTGGGAATCCGGATTTCGGGATCTAAATCACTGCATGCATGCGCCGCACCGAGTCCTGGTTGTGATCGAGTCGGCGCGGCACGGCACCCAACGACGAGGGCGTGCGTGCGTGCGCACCGCAGATCGACCGCACACGCGACGCCGTGTACGGCAGGTGAGTTTTAGTTTGGTGATACTGTACAACTTTGGTTGATGTTGGGTCGAGGCAATATATACCTGGAGAATATATTCTGTTGCTACTAGCTAGTAGCAAGAAAAATGCTTTGGCTCAACGCAACTCTCGTGTTTAGCGGATGTCGTTGAGGCGTTCGATCAGCTGCTGGAACAGTATAGTTGGGCTGGCCATGTTAGCAGAAAACAGGACAGGAAACTAATTGTTAGTAGGTTTTAATTGCGCCGGTGTGGGAACTGACCGCATGAGAAGTTTTTACGCTGACGAGTAGACTGGTGTTGGGAGCGTTTGGTCCTGCCGGGTAAATGTTGACATTCCGTATGTTTTAGATTCGAGTGTTGTTCTCGATCGTGACCGCTACGTACTGCCCAATCTTATGCATATGAAGAAACAAAATATCCATGTGACATAGTACATTTTTTTTTGTTACTACAAGCAAGAATAAGCTATTTCAACCTCGTCAGTCATCAATTGCTACTTCCCTAGTGTGCCTTGTTTAGGCTCCGATTCAGTTTAGCCTCGAGCTGTAATGTAATCAGTTTATGGCGTGGATTCTGCGTTACACTGAAGAGGTTATCAGACACACGATTTTGCACCGATGCATCACTCTTCCAGCTCCTCCGCGAATCATACTTTCGTGGCCCATTCGCTCACTCGCCAGGCCCAGACCAAAACTGAACTTCACGTGAAGCCACACGCACACACCGTCGTCCTCTCTCCGCCGACAGAGCCCATCTGCTCCTTCCGGCCCGCTGACCCCGGTCCCCGACCACAGTGCGCGTGCTTCTAGGTAAGGAAATCCTCCGCACAGCACCTGCTCCGCCGCCGTCGAGCACAACCATCTCCGGTGTCTGGTAAGGCCCCTTTGCCTCCCCGTCGCTGCATTTTCGGATTCCCCTGCGCACCCCTCACTCGTTCGGTCCCCACTGTTCACAGATTGTGGGCTGCTCCAAGATGAGCGGCGGCGAGGCGTCCGGCCTCCCTGAAGGCCCCCTGGTGGAGATTCTCTCCCGCGTCCCTGCCAAGTCCGTCTGCCGCTTCAAGTGCGTCTCCAAGGGCTGGTGCGACCTCATCGACGACCCTGCCATCCGCAAGAAGCTCCGCCAAGCCATGCAGGGGCTGTTCGTCCAGACGGCCGAGGATGAGGACCCTGAAACTGAAGTTACCCGGTTCAGTTTCAGTTTGATCGACCTGGCAGCGAGGTCCGTGCCGTTTTCCTTCTCCTTCCTGACGGAAATGACTGGGATCACAACCTTCTTCTTCTTGGACTCCTGCAACGGTCTTATCCTTTTTGGGCATCATCGGGAGGAGGAGGACTATGATGCATCAGCTAGTGACTACTTCGTGTGCAATCCAACCACAAAGGAATGGTTACACATGCCCGCTTGTGGCTCCCGTGCAATGGTAAGCCATACCTATTTGGCTTTCGATCCGGCCGTGTCCTCTCACTTTCACTTGGTCCAGTTCCAGATGCCCGATGCTGTCCAGTTCCAGATGCCCGATGCTGACAGGAAGGTAGTGTCGTTGCATGTTTACTCGTCTGAAACTGGGACATGGAGTCAAAACCAGTTGGAAGGCCAAATTGATGGACTAAATGAGCAAGGGCCAATGCAAGGCATAGTTTTTATGGTTGGACTGAATGAGCTAGGGCCGATGCAAGTTTTTGAATGGGAGTTGGAAGGCCAAATTGATGAACAAAATGAGCAAGGGCAGTTGGAAGGCCAAATTGATGAACAAAATGAGCAAGGGCAGTTGGAAGGTCAAATTGATGAACAAAATGAGCAAGGGCAGTTGCAAGGCCAAATTGATGAACAAAATGAGGATGGGCAATTGGAAGGCCAAATTGTTGAACAGAATGAGCAAGCGCAACTGGAAGGCTGGCATAATCAGTTTAAACTAGAGGTTCTCGACTATCATTGTGCCTTTGTTAATGGCCTGTTACATTTGATAGTTTGGGGCCCAGATAGACAGCACATACTTGTTGTTGATTTACAAGGGAAGGCAAAAGGATCATCACTGTGCCGGGCATGGCTGATTGGAGCCAAAGTGCACATTATTTAGGCCAATCCCATGGGCACCTACATTTGCGTGACTATAAAGTCGGTTGATGAAATTAATGACATACTATCCATCTGGGTTCTTCATGATTATGATACAGAGGAATGGGTGTTGAAGAGGACCGTGAATTCTTTGGATGTCTTTGGAGGAACAGAAGTCAGGCCAGAGTATTTTGTGGTTGACATTCATCAAGATTGCAATGTGCTTTTCTTTTTTTTTCATCAGCTGACCAATAAGCTGATAGCATACGACATGGACCGTAATGAAGTGAGTGTGCTTGCCACTTTCCAAGATTCCAAAATCCGCGGTGATTTTGCTCGTTAAATTCCCTATTTCTTAGAATCACCTGATCTGAAAGTGTGTGTCCAAGTATGAGCTACCAGGTTGGTTAAATTCCAGTGGACTCGTGAATTGTGTTTGGACTTGCCTTCTTAATTTGTACTGCAAGTCTGTTGAGACTTTGGATGTATGCCTTCTTAATTAGTGCTCGTGCTTGGATGTGTGCCTTCTTAATTAGTGCTAGTGCTTGGATGTATGCCTTTTCATGCTTTTAATCTAATTAGCACTACAAGCCTGTGTGAGACAATTATGCATTGTACCTTTATGGATGCTAATTATTATTATATAATGAATGTGGTTGCACGCAAACTGATCAATTTCAATCTTTGGTGATAAGTTTTATAATTGTCAGGAGCTGTCGGCTCCTCACTGAAACCTTTAATTTGATTCCAATTGGTTGCTTGTTCTTCCGTGGAAATACAATTAGATTGTTATCCATCCGAGGGAAAGTAACATAACCTCCTGATTTTTCCCAAACAAAAAGTAACAGCATATATGCAGGGGATTCTTGTGAGAGAGTTCATGTAACCTAGAGCCATATGAAAAATCTTCGACTCGTTGCAGTCTAACATGTATTGTGTGTTGAGATCAAAATCAGTTTCAGTATGCTGCGGTTATAGAGGTTACACTGTGGTTTCAGAAAATTCTACTTTGTTTTGTTCCCTTGATTTTTTCCTTCACTGGTTTTGAAACCACTGAAAATTAATTGAGGTGCAACCTGTAACCGGTGTTGATTTTTGTAACAGGTGTGATGTCTGTCGAGCAAAATTACATGAATCACATAAAAAACTTATGAGTTAGCTATTAACTACCAACAGTTACACAGTAACTTAAGATTGTTGTGCTCTGCTTAATTTATGATCTCCTTGTTCATAGAGATGATTTCTGCAGCCTTCCATACTTTGTAAACAGACATAACTGCTAGTATTCTCTATATCCTGTGGACACTCTAAAGAGTCAGCTCAACCATGGTGTAATAGATGATGTATATATTTGGAGATCTATTTTAAAAAAAGTCGTTCAAAGGTACTTTTTAAATTAAAATCTCTGGCCCTCTCAATTAGTAAAGATATAAAAATGCTCTTCAAGTTTCTCTAAAGAGGAGTAGACCACTCACCTTCTTCAGGGCAACTCTAGTAGGATTCCTCAAATCAAATCCCCTACTTTTGATTTGAAAGCTTCCCTTTTGGTTTTGGAGGGTCTGTTTTTTTTTTCTAAAAAAAATCTACTCTAACATCAGCCCTCAAATTAGAGCCCTCAATTCCATTCTAGTAGACAACAGCATATGGAATCCACTCGTCCTTAGGCCATATATCCACTGTCGATGCACTCAACTAAGCTATGGCACACTCGTCATTAGGCCATATAGCCACTGTCGATGCACTCAACTGAGCTATGACAGACAATAGGCATGAAGCAAGGAACACCGGAGACATCTATGGGGGCGTGAAGTTAGCACGATTGAGTCCTCGCTTTGTGAACCACACCGAGAAGAATAGGGCAATGACACAGTAGAAAATCAAGACAAAATAAAAAGATGCACAATAGTGAGTTGGCCACGAAAAAAATCTCAGGGAGAAATAGAGAGCTTCATGGAGTAGGAAGAGATTTAATTTTCTTCTCTAACACCAAAAGCTAGAGACTTATTGAAAATGCTCTTATACAAAAGAGTGTGAGGAGATGGCCGCATGAATGACAGAGAGAGGCGTCTGTTTCGTGATATGAAATCATGTTTCAGCGAGTTAGATGACCTAGAGCCTCCTTCGACTAGGCTCGGTATAAACCTGAGCTTTCGAAAATTCAGCAGATTTGGGGGAGAGGAGTTTATGTCTGAGGACCGAAAACGACTCAGTACTTCAATGGCATAGATGATGAGCCGCAGGAAGCGGTCAGTCAGTTTCTTAGTCGTGTCCTCTTGAGTCTTGACTAACCCCTAACAGAACATGTAAAGAAGTCTAGATAAACTATAGGGTCGGTAGATGTCCAGATGTTAGCCAAAATAACATGCAAATTAATCTATCATGGCCCTCTCAGCCTCAGGCCTTTGTTTGTGTCGTGCGCCTCTCAGACATATTTGCTCAGGCATCCATTCAAACGTTCGGTGAAAAGATGCAATATGATTATATATAGTGCTAAGACTAATCATTAGATCGTGGGATCCAATCATAGCCTTGGCCATCCATAAGGATAGTTAACGCCCATCTTTGTGGTTGCAGTGACCAGTGAAAAACATGAACAGCATACGTGAGAAACAGAGGGGAAGCACTCAGTACTTATCGGGCACCAAAATAACGCACACTTAATTAACTTAACCAAACATAACAAGATCGACATACATAAGCATCCCAGATGGCGAGGAAGCCAATTCTGTCTCTTCCCATCACGCCTTATAGGGTGCACGCAGGGTGCAAAGCAACTGCCAATTCTTCAGGCATCACCCGAAACGAGCTTGCTGACATAAAGCAGAACCCCTAGCAGTCATTAAAACTTAAAACCATTGCTGACTTATATATGCCTGCCTTCAATTCAGGCTCTTCCAAGATACTTATCAACAGAACAACCTGCTCGAACCTAATGATTATTTACAGCAGGTACCAAGTGGAAAGCTACTCTGGCCGCATGCTGATCAGATTTGGCAGCATTGTTGCTCGGAGCTTCCTCATCTCATTTGCTGTGACCCGGTGGAGTCTAGGGACAGCGAACGCAGGTTCTGCAGGTCCTTCAAGTGTTTGAGACCAGCATTGGACACCCGCGAGTTTGACACGTTCAAGTTTACCAAAGCAGTCAGGCCTGTAAACCAGATGGCCATGAGATTTTTAAAACTGAAAAAGGAAGTAAACTTTTATTCCGGCATGGAAGAACAATACCAGAGATCAGCTCCAAGGTTTTGTCTGTCAGATTAACATTTTGAGAAAGATTCAGCAACGTCAGAGCCTTCAGATCCTTGATGTTCTTCACTCCAGCATCAGTAACAAACCCACCACAGACTTCAAGAGAAAGAAGATTCTTAAAATCTGCAACAACATAAATTGTGTCAAATGATGTGGCCTGCTTAGGCACAGAAAATATATCTTATTTCAAACAATGTGTCGCCAATATTATCTTCAAATAGGAACAGGGATGCCTAAATAACATGACCAACAAGCTCGCCTACTCAACAGGGCCCAGAAAAAGGTATTTCGGTACAGTGCTTCAGTCATTTTATATACTCCTATATATGACCACCACAACCAAGTCATAACAGACAAATGTAGTGTGCCAAGTTTTTTTTATAACATAGTGTGCCAAGTTAGGGTGTTGTTCCATGGAACTCACCTCACAAATAAGATTGGTATTACTACATAGTAGAAGGTAATTGATTACTGAAAAGTATACAGTGATAGCCTCTGGATAGAACACATCAAATTTTCATATCACAACCAATTTTGCAACTGAAACTGATTTTGATGTATGTTCTTACATCTCAAGCAGTTTGTGCCATAGTCAGTTATGCGAGCTCCAAAAAGATCAAGATGAGTCAGCCTAGTAAGACCTGCATCATCCAACACCATATATTAGTGGGAACTACCAAGCACCAGTAGTATACCATAAATGGAATTATAAGGATCATGTACAGACAATCCATGTACGTACTTGTAAGTGCTGCCAAGCCAACATCAGTAATTTGGCGATTGTCAAGGTTAACTGACTTCAGCATATTCAACATGGAGATTTTCTTCATACCAACGTCCGTGACCAAAGTAAACGAGAGATTAATACTTTGCAGATTACAAAGACCTGCGGAAATACACGGAGATCTCCATTACACTATTTAATGACTAGAAAAAACAGTGCATATATAAGCATGCCACTGAAATAATGCATTTAGAAGGAAAAAAGGACGCAAAGTAAAAACAAGTAAAAGCTGCACTTATAACTCAATTCACATAATCCATGTATTTTAAGAGTCACATACAGTTTCCACATAGGAAGCTAGCAACTTTGCATCACAAATTAGAAGTTTAGAACATTCCCGTTTTATATTTTGGCGAAAGCACATACATTTACATTAGTATAACTTTCGTCAAGGGTTCTAGCATGTATAGGATTCAATCAATCTAAGAGGTAATAAGAGATAAAAAAGATGAGTTCATTTTTTTCTAAAGTCAAGACAAACCAGATAGATGCTGGAGTCCATTGTTTCCAACTTCAGTATCAGAAAGCTCCAAGCTTTGCAGTAGCACAAGACCTGCATTAACATAGGCCCATAGTGTTACACGCACAAATATTCCTAAAAAGATTTAAGAAGGAACAGACATTCACAGATACAGATGTATGAATTCTGAGTCAAACAAATAGTTACAACTTCAAGGATATAGGCACATATGGAACGAGTAAACAAATTGCAGAGATGACAAAAAAAAAAAAAAAAAAAAAAAAAAAAAACTGTACCTAAAGGATGCAGTAGACTCAACAAGTAAAACTGCTACTCACCTTTAAGATGTGATAAACCGTCATCTCCAACCTTGCACGAATCCAAGTTCAAAGACTCCAAACTGATTAATCCTAGAAGCAACAAAATCACAAGAGTTTAGCTTTAACCACATTGAAGTTCTACTCTACAATGATTTTCTGGATTTTAAGTATCTTTAAAAGCAACAAAACAGAAAAGGGGGCGTCCTTTGGCAGCAATATGCATGGATACAAAAATGTATGAGTGCCCAGTGGAAATCACATGCTTTAATTTTATATCCTTTGATTTTGGAATATTTCTCTCTGATCTATGTATTTTTTTTTTATTTTGATTCTTTTTAGATCAAACAGTTAGTTCCACAAATAATGTTTCTTGCTTATTGACCAGGGCATCAAGAACAAGAAGTAAAAATCACTAGCTCATTTTATCAATGGAGAATAACATCCGTCCAAGCCCCAGAAGAACAGTCCATTTTAATTATTTAAAGGTAAAAAAACTAATAGATAAACTAGTGATGTGATTATGTGCAAAATCAAATCCTTGAAACAAACAACCACTATTCAAATAAAAAAACTATATAAATTTGATACATACATTGTGTTGTGCAGACATCCAAATGTAAAAAGTTAAGATATGAGTTCTCAACTACATTACAAGATAATCTACCTTTGAGATGCACCAAACAAGCATCTGTAATATAGTTAAACCCCAAGTTTAAAACCTTCAACTTCTTAAGACCTGGAATGCAGCAACAGGCAATGAATTAGATAGCAGTTAAGCATGACATAAACATGCATAAAAATGGTTAAATCAGTTATCAAGGTAACACATGCTCAGTGGCTAACTAAATGCATTATCATGTACAGCACATAAAAGCAGGTAAGAACTTTTAAAGTACTTGAAAGTTGAAACAAATGCCTTTTTGCAACCGATGCCATGTTATTCGCCT
Source organism: Hyparrhenia diplandra (assembly GCA_015847255.1). Taxonomy (NCBI): domain Eukaryota; kingdom Viridiplantae; phylum Streptophyta; class Magnoliopsida; order Poales; family Poaceae; genus Hyparrhenia; species Hyparrhenia diplandra. The sequence goes on from JADLZK010003247.1 coordinate 65,198, forward strand.
ATTATTTACTAAAAACCTGGGCACCAAAGAACAAGAATAGGTGGGGGCAGGTTCATAAACATCCTTCCAGGCTTCTGCAAATTCCTTGCATCTAATGTTGCACGCGACGCACGTGCACTCACACACACACACACACACACACACACACACACCACTTAACAAAAGAAAAATTACCCAAACAAAATGTATGTCGCCCCATTAAACATATAAAACACACCCTGGCTGCACAATATGTATGGTGCTGACTGCTGAGTCCAGAAATGTTTAGAAAGTTATTACATTTACCTTCAAAGTTTTCACAACCATCATCGTATATACCACAACGGTTCAAGTTCAACAACACCAATGAAGAAAGTCCTACAAAAGTGAATGGCATTTGGCAATGAAGTGAAGATATCTTACAGACCAAACAAAACCAGCTATTGCTAAGGAGATGCATTTGACACCTTACAACTGATATCCAAGAAATAGAACACACAACAGAAGTCGGGGGAAAAAAATGTTGTGGAGCACAAAACAGTAAAGTATACTAAAATCAATGACCCATTTAGATAAATGATCAGTGCAAGATATAAGGCAGTCAATTCTCATCTGAAAAGGTTGAGTTGTAAATCCTAAAGAAAGCTAGGGTTGATTATAACAAATATAAGAAAGCAATCATACTAAACGGCAATCGAACTCTATTTGCTCCCAGAGTGAGAAATGCCTCTACACATTGTTCTTAAAGTTTGTAATTTTTATGTATAAGCATCTCTAATGACTGAGCACTTTATTATTATATACAAATTTCATAAGCCAGCCTCACATGAATCATGAGTTTGTGTTGCATGCAGATTGCAGAGCAGTTTATGGCACCTAATTAGGGAAAAGGTCAAAAAGTCATAGCAAGTTAGTACGTTAGAATTCTATACAAGTGCAACAGAGGTAGAACAGCGAACACCGATGAACCAAGAAAGCAACAGAAACAGATATGAATTTTTGACTGAATTCACATAATATCAAGATTCAGAAGCACAACACAAGACACTATCAGGAAACGATGCAAGACCTGAAATAGCTTCTAAACAAGAAGCGGTCACTGGACAACCCTCTAGGTTCAAATGAGTGAGCTTCTCCAAGCCTACAGGGCAGAATAAAGCGTACTTGTCAAACTTTAGATCGATTTACAGCATAGTGAAACACAGGTCATAAACATCAATATACATTAAAAGCTACATAAAGCCCAAAGCAGACAGAGCGGTACATCCACAGCAAAAACGATCAACCTCTTAATACCTCTGATATACGACACCCCCAGATCTGTGATCTTACAACATGACAATTGAAGGTCCTTCAAATTTGTAAGATCTACAAAAGGAAGGCGATAATCAGCCATGCAAAAATGGGAGATCTGGGAATGCCATCTTATACATTTTACTATGTTGAAAATGACAATAGATAAATTTCTATCAAGACAACCCCTTTGTCTGACATAATGATATCATATGATGTTTCTGAGGAAAACACAGAAGATATGCTAATACCTGTTAAATATTTGATATCTGAATCCGCAATATAATTGCAATATCTCATATTCAATGACTCGAGCTTTGTAAGATCTGGATAAATAAAAAAGACACTGCAACTGTAATTTCAAGTCAACAACTCGAAAAGCAGTGAAAGTTCATGAGGACCAGAGGAGACCTTTCAAATGAATAAGGCCACCATGAATCTTTAGGCAACCTTCAAGGTCGAGATTTATTAAGTTAACTAAATTTGCAAAGGCTTTCATTCCTTCAGCAGTAACAGCATTACTTCTCTTGAAGCTTAAAGAAGTCAGGTTTGACAGTCCTGCAGATATAGAAGCATTCATTAAGTTTTAGCATAACAAAATACAAGTTCTGAAGCAAAGCAAGTTAACTGACTAATAGTCTATAACACGAATTAAAATAGGGACATGTATTTGAAGTGCTATCAGTAAAGTTTGGACTTCTTAACACATTTGAGTTTTGATAATAAGCCACCATTCAAAAAACCAACTAGATTGTAGTACTTTAATCTTGCACACAGGAATGAGTTTTTAAGCTCATTCTTAAATCCATCTTAAGTGAACTAAAGTCATTTAAATAAACCAAGCTGAGTAAGAAACACGTGACTAACCTGACAATACGACCAGCCCACTTTCTGATATTTGATCACAGTAATTGCATGCCAAGCTTTGCATGCTTGAGCAATCTCTAAGAAGATCTATCCCAGTATCAGTTACTTCAGAGCAAGAAATATCAACTGATAACAATGACTGCCTCTGAGATGCCACTACTTCCATCCAAGCATCCTTTACTCCAGGGTACTCCCCTAAGCCAATGTCCTAACAATGAAGCATGAAAGAATAGTTATCACAAAAGTGAAGTAGCCTCATATTATCACGCAAGAATCATTCTCAAAAGTGAAAGCTAGTTTCAAATAAAGTCTTTAATAGAAAAGTGATTATCGATTCCAAATGAGAGGAAAGATCATTTAAGCACCGAATAGAAAAAAACATCTAACAAGAGGTTCCAAACTTCCAATTGTCGCTTGCTAGACAGGATTACTTATTGTAACTACTAGATTCCACCTCTCTAGTTTGGCATGCAACTCATGGGACCAACCTATGTGCTATACTTACAAGCAAGCTAAACAAATTTCTTTTGGGGGAAAATAGTATTAGAACAGAAATCTACAGGAATGCTAGACATATTAGAACAGAAACTGTACCTGCATAGCACAATCCCTAAAAATTTGAAGCGATGACTCCGTAAGACGGTTCGAATTTATCAATTCATTGAAAATCTGCTGGCTGAGATCCCTTGGCAGCATTGTAAAGTAGAATACTTGTCGATATCCTGCAAATATTACTGGGTTCAAGAAAAAAGACATTCCATATCAAAATTCAAACATGTAGTCACAATACTACCTGGCAGACTCTAGCCACACAGAGCTCCATGAGGGATGGGCACCTCCCTGGTTCATTCCCTTGCCCCTTCCCGGAGACATCAGAATTGCTGCGGGGCAGTGTAAGCAGCAGCCATTTTAAGCTGCTGGTCTTTGAGAACCTTGGGGATGTCTGGAGAGAGTCACCTTCATCCACCAATTGGCTTCTCTTCCTTGAGCAGACACCACCCATGATTGAGGTGAAATTATTGAACAAAATCCAGTCACTCCTCTCCGCAATCAACAATTTGGTTCGAGGAAACCGGTAGCTGCACGGTGACTTATCCTATAATCCAATTGTGGCATAGTTAGTGACCATGGCAGCCTTCGTCACCTCCCACTCCATTCTGCAACAAAACATATTTGCTGAGGATTTGACGGTGTCTCAAATCTGTAAATAAACATACTGTAGAGCCTTTTTTGCTAATTTTTTTTATCAGTGTAAGGTGCTCAGATACATTAAGCAAACATTACATCGATTTTTGTCAATCATCGTCGGATCCTAACCTGATCAAAATAGGCGTCTAAAACGAAACCGAAACTGACAGAATAACACACCAATTAACCATCACAACTTCTTCAGTACGATCCTACCAGAAACAAAACTCTACGGATCAAACAATATATAGAACCCTGGCCAAGTCCAAAATTAGAACTCATACACAAACAAAACACCACAGCGAGACAGCGATCAAACGGCAGCCCAAATCCAACAGAACAGAGAGCCCGAACCTCCCAAAACTTCACTGATCAGTGTAAAAAAAAACTGGAAAATCACAAGGAGGTAGATAGATTACTGCACGAAAAGCGCAAAAAAAAAAAAAAACGTTCAGCCAAATTGAGGGGAAAGTAACAGCGCCCAACCACCCCCGCACCCAGAAAGTCCCACACAAACAAGGAGTCGCCAGTACGCAACCGGTCGCGGAATTCTCACCCACCCGGAGAACAACGGGCCGTTGCCAACGCCAAAACCACCACGAACCCAGCTACGCCTCACCTCCGTCTAGGGTTTATCCACTCCACTCGCGGCTCAACCCAGCGCTTCGACTGCGACTGCGACTGCGAGCACGAGCACGGAGGATTAACCCGCGGCTACCTGCGCTGCGTTGCGCTCATAAATATCTGACGAGTTCTCGCGTGGTGGAGTGGCGGAAGGGAAACGAAAGGGGGGAGAAAAAGGAAGGGAGGAGATGCAAGTGGAAGGGCCGGCGCCGCGACAGAGCTCCACGTGTCCCGTGGGCCGACCGATCAGTTTCGCTCATGAGTGGGTTCTACCGCGAGGCCGTGGGGTGGTGCCGTGGTGGGCGGGCCCTGGAGCGGAGGGGATAAGACGAATGGACACGCAAGTGATTGGCCGCACGCTAACGCGCTGATTAGCTCCGTGTCAGTGGAACTTTCATTAGAGTTTCATTTCTATTTAATGAGATGCCATGTATCCCTTCGTCCATTTGAGTTTGTCGCCCGGATTCCACGCCATCATTTTTAATGTTTCGCCTTATTCAAATTTTTTACACAAATATAATTTAAATTGTTATGACTTGTTTTATCAATGAAGATACTTAAATATTGATTAATTTATTTTATGATTTGCATAAATATTTTGAATAAGACGGACAAATCAAAAGTCAAAAACGACAAACTCAATAGGACAGATGGAGTACTGAGTATAGTTGAAAAGAAAGACGTTTTAGTACAAATGCGACATGGTCTCCAAAAATCAACTTTGACTTATCTTTTCTATAAAAATATTATTAAAAAGTTATATATGTATATTTTTATGAAAGTAATTTTCAAGACAAATCTATTTATATGATTTTCACATTTCCAAACTCAACAACTTAAAAAGTTATTTCATGATTTATGCAACATTTATATTTAAATTTATTAAAAAACTAGACGTAAAGATCTTTTCAATGTTTTACTTCAAAACATTTATATATTTTAATAAAAACATCTTTTTTCAACCATGGAGGGAGTATAGGTATTTTAAATGATCAAAAACACCATCAACCATTTAGGTAAAATGATATGACACCATATTTAAGAAAGAGAGAAGAAATGAGTGTCATGCGGATGAAACTCTCTTGGCACGAATACCAACTCTTATACATGATGTGACGATCTTGGAAACAACGCTATGAACTCTCCACTAAGGCGGCCTTATGCGGTCGAATATGTGGCCCTTTCACTATCGGCAGGCCCTTTCAGTGGAATCATGTGGGTTCACAGAGGAATAGGATTATTATGGCTAGTACACTCTTGATTGAAGAAAAAAAACTACCAGCACGGCGGCTGCTAAATTCTTTTGGTTACCAAAAAATATATAAGTTTAGGTGTGAATTTTAAGCTTCGTCGATGATGGGCTCGATCAAAAGAACATTTGCTTCGGCTTTGAAGAAGCAATTTTGTGTCTTACATACTCCGGACTCTGAATCAAACATTGCCAAGAACTACATAAAAGGGTTGTTTGCTTTCTCCGCCACACATTTTGTGGCAAGTGTGGCGGCGCCGAGGCTTCGGCGGACAAAATGGGCGCCGCAGCCGTGGCGAAGTTTTACAATGGGAGGGCGGTGTGGCAGCCATAGACAAAGATCGAACCAAACAACCGCCATCAGGTGGTGGCGAGCCGAACATTAAGAAAACTTCGTCGCGGGAAGCAAACACCCCCCTCCAATTTTGTAAAGCAGGCTAGTAAACTATTTTTTTTTCGAAAAAAAAATAAATGATCTTTATGATTAGGTAACTCATGATTAAATATTACTCGGTTTTGTACAGCCTTTTTCCGTTGGACGCCGGTCGACACAATAAGAAGCTCAAAACAGGTTCACGTGAACAGGGTCAGGGATGAACAGAGAAGGCATGACTACGTGGCCGCTAAGGATCTCCCACCACAGCAAGGCACGGATGACGGTACTCGGCAACGGTTTAGATCGGTGACTTCGGGAACACGGGAGAATCAAACCGTTCGGTTGCATCCGAACGACCATTATTTCTACACTTTTATTTAGCGGACCATCTACCCGGTGTTCCGACCCATCGAGCCCATCGAAGCCCACCGGTTCTTCCGAGTGCCGACTCCGTTCCCATCCGAGGAGGCATCCACCGTTGCCAACCGCCCCGTACCAAGCCGGCCCGCCATTGCACGCGCGCCGTGGAGCGCCCACCCGCGCCCGGCCGCCCCACCACCGTCCCCCGCGGCGCGCCTGCGCCCGGTGCCCCCCTCCGCCGAAGCACCCGCCCGCCACGCCGCGGCCCTCGCCCCTACCCGGCAGCGGGCCCGCCTCTTGTTCGTCTGCCGTCGGATGAGAGTGGACGGACCGATTCGGTTAGCCGGCAGCCATACGTCGCTCGGGCTAAGTCGGTTTGGTTTGAGGGACTTTTTAGTCCCGAGACTAGAACCAAACAAGGAGGGATTATTAGGGACTTTTCCTCCATTAGTCAAAAAGACTCTCTTAAAAGGATTTTTTTTTTTTAAATAGTCCTTGGAAAAAAAAAATCATAAAATCAGCCGATCCCAACTCTCCGTCTCTTTTTCTGACGCGTCTCTCTCTTGCCCTCTCCAGCTCCGGTGCGGAAGCGTAGATCCACGACAGGTCATCGCCTTATTCCTAGGCAGGCTTGTAGCCGCGACACCTGCTGCCCTTCAGCGAGCCGCCTCCTGCTAGGGTTTCGTAGTTGCCGCCGCGACCCCAGCCCTGAGTAGGAACCCAGCGCCTCGTCTACTACCTCAATCACCACAGCGCACTGTGTTGGTTGGATTGATTGCCGTAGAGTGCAGAGACCCCCTTGGCTGATTTGCTGTTTTCTCGGTAAGGCTACCCTGTCGCTCGGTTCGATTGCGTCTTGATAGGATCAGATCTACTTTCTCCCTCGATCCTGTGTTCAAAATCTAGTTTTTCTCTCAATCCCGTATCCAAAATCTAACTTTTGTGTCGTTTCCGTGTTCAAAATCTAATTTTTGTGTCGATTCCGTGTTCAAAATCTATTTTTTCTGTCGAATCCGTGTTCAAAATCAAATTTTTCTGTCGAATCCGTGTTCAAAATCAAATTTTTCTGTCGATTCCTTGTTCAAAATCTTTTTTTTGTTGTTGATTCCGTGTTCAATTTTTTTTTTGGTCGATTCTTTTTTGTATATCTATTTTCTCATGCATGTATACGTATGTGATTATTTCTTATGTCGAGTTGTGGTCAAATTCTAACCCCTGGCAAGATGAGTCTGAGTTGTTAAACAAGGATTCTTAAGCTGTTGACATGTCATTTGACTTCAGATGTGTCCAAACCTGAAGCCATAGTGAACTGGACATTCTAGTGATATCTTTTCACTCTTTTGATTTGTATCGGCCAACTCTAGTAGGCACTTGGCTGTATAGGCCATATCCATGATGTTTCACAGGCTCCATTCTATGGAAATAAGGTTTCTCCTCACATGGAAAACTGTACCACACTCAAGGATCAATTCCTATTATGATCACCATATCAGACTTTTTTATATGTTTGTACTTTGTTTTTGTTTAGGTTTTGTTGTTTGTTCAATGTGGGACCATTGTTACAAACTGGCCAAACACTCTTACTTAATTCCCTAAGATGAAGCTTGCGTTCGATGATTGGATCCGTATATGGTTCTAAATTGTAGCACTTAAAACATGATCTTCTTTATGTGTTCAGATGTATCTCAATAAATTTTATGGGATAAACGTACTGATGCGGTGTTATTTGTCTGCCCAACACATGCAGGCTGAACAATCGGTTTTTACATAGTGAGCTCTGTGTGCGATCCAAGCTCTTCTGCATTGTTGACTGAGATTTCTGTTTGCACAATGGTTGAGCCTGACTCAAGAAAGGAGATGAGGGTTGCTTGTAAGCGAAATGAAGTAGATAGCAGCTATATGGACTCTTATATCACATCCTCCGCGAGGAATGTTTTATTGGGATTGCAGAACCCAATCTCAATGTACCAATGTAACGACAGTATTGGGGTTGCGAAAGCTCTTACAACATTTCTTGGATGTGCTATTACAACAGCTTTTGAATGGGGAACGTATCATTACTTACCGCGGTGTGATGTGGAAGGGCTTCCCAGATTTATATGGGGGAAACTTGAAGAGGGCAAGGTAAGAAATCCAATTTGGAGCAGTTGCATACTTGTATCTACTCTCACATTTCCTACATGTTGGTCAACTGAAAATGTATTTGATTACGTGGTGGTGCTGGTGAGTTTAAGGTTGGGAGGCTTAGTTTCTGGAGGTTTAGGGACTGCGGTGATGCAGCAATGGCTCTGCTGGAACCAGAGGTCAAGTACGGGGTGGTTGCTTGCGCTGGTGGTGATAGTGAGTTAGGAGGTAGTAGCTGGTACATGGCGTACTGGCGTATGTGCAGGGCGAAGCCAAAAGGAAATACCACCGGGGTCATTCCTAAATTCTGATCTTTACCTTTTGAGAAACAGTGATTCTAATTGATTTTGCACAAATCTATCGGGTCAGCTGACCCCGACAACAAAGGGCAGCTCTGCCACTGTGTATGTGGATCCGACAGTGGGAGTGCAGTTAGAGTTCAGGGGGAACGAGGGCAGGAGGGCAAGACAACGTTGCCAGAAAAGAACATAGGGCAGCATTTGGATCTTAATCCAACAGCTGACATGCATTCGGGTGTAATTTTTTGGATTTTAATTTCTTGTCAAGCTTGTTAAATAGTCACACCCGTTTCTCTTCTAAGTGAGCTTTTTCATTCCCGTAAATATTGCAGAAATTTACTTTCCTTAGGCTATGCTGCTGTTGTTGTGGGGGTCATATTCTAGTTTTCTACTGCACAGGTTGGACAGCTCTGGGAGGTGTCAGATAACTCTGACAATGCACACATGCTTTTTACTGAGACTTTATATGGAGCTGTAGTGGTATGCTGGTTCTGTACTTGTTTCTTTTTCTGAATGTTTTTTATTTTAGCGTTGTTATTGTTTACTGATGCAAGATTCTTAATTATGTTAAATTACTCATTTAGGACTTGTGGCCTCTCCGTCCTGAGAAGAGCAAAAAAGATATTTTTCTTTTCTTCAAACTCTACAACCCCCAAAAGAAGGAACTTAGGTACACTCTATTTTGAGTTGGCTTCTCATCATCCTCACGTGTCACTATAAATGGCTGACATGCATTGTTCTTTCATCAATGCAGTTTTACCGGGGGACTCTTTGTAACCACCTCGCAGAAACCTCAAGATGTGCTCAGTGTGCTCCATTCAAATTTGCGATGTTGCAAGTATTCTTGCAGAATAAATTCTTATTCCAAGAGTTATGGTTTTGCTCCAATGGATGCCAGTAGTAAAAGTTGGAGAATGATACCATGGAACTTTCCTATACACCAGAGAAATTTGTGCTCTTTCCGAAATGATAAACGCCTTCAACCACTACTGATGGAGGTTGTTGCCAGAGATTTTGCAGAGCTGCCGCAGGAAATCCTGATGGATATATTTTCTCTTCTGGAGACACCTGATTTAGTGCGTGCTGGCTCTGTTTGCTGCTCCTGGAACTCGTCGTATGCCAGCATATGTAGATTTCGGCTTCACAAATGGCCCCAAACACCTTGCCTCATCTATTCCTCTGAATCTGGTGACAACATTGCTATCCTCTACAGCCTTGCGGAAAAGAGGGCCTACAAATTAACTCTCCCAGAGCCACCCATCCACAGAAGGTACCTGATTGGATCGTCACTTGGGTGGCTGATTACTGCTGATGAGCGTTCTGAGATGCACCTCGTCAATCCGGTCACTAGTGAACAAATTTCTCTCCCATCTGTCACCACCATTGAGAAGGTGACTCCCATTTTTGATGAAACAGGTGTACTTTGTAAGTATCATTTCTCACGTCAATTGGCAGGATATATTACTGCACCACCTTCAACATATTCTTTAAGCAGATTGCGGGACTACCTCTTTCATAAGGCATTTCTATTTTATGATGCATCTGCAAGAAGCTATATTGTAGTGTTGATCCATGATCCATTCGGGCAGCTTTCATTTGCTAGGTTAGGAGATGAGAAGTGGACATGGCTGCCACCCCATGCAAATTTTGATGACTGCATCTATAAGGATGGTCTACTGTATGCAGTAACATTACTTGGTCAAATTATCGCCTTTGATCTCAGCGGGACTGTGGTCACAACAAAGATAATTATGGACAGGAATGATGAATATGGTCTTGAGAGAGTTTACATTGTTCAGGCTCCATGGGGTGATTTGTTACTAATTCAGAGGCCACAAGTTTGGATAAATGAAGCACCTGCTGAGCATGGGCGTGCATTTACTGACCAGGAAACATTTAAGAACAGGACTAGGAGAATTGCAGTTTATAAAGTTTGCATTGCATCAAGAGAACTAGAGCAAATAAACAGCTTACGTGACCATGTCTTGTTTCTTGGGCATAACCAATCCCTGTGTTTCAATGCTAAGGAATATCCGCAGTTGAAACCAAATAATGTCTATTTCACCGATGACGCTAAGTCCGTGGCTATGAAGCGGATGGTGTGTTGCCGCCTTGTTATTGGCATCTTTGACTTAAAGACCAAGATCATGGATGAGATCGTTTCTCCCCGGCCATGGTCGAGCTACATGGCTCCTGTGTTCATCACACCAAACCCTGGAAAGATGGATTTAGCATTTCAGTCAAATACAACATCCCCAGCTCATGGATGGAGGGGCGGAAGAAGAGGGTGATGGCAACCAGAGCTGGAGCACCCCCCATGGATGAAGGGGCGGAAGAGAAGAGAGATGGTCACTGGGTGGAATTACCTGTGCTGGCATGCATGTGATCAGTGTTTGTACTAAATCGAAAGTATTGTGCCTCTCTTGGCTAGAACAATTATTGTGTAAGACCCTCTTTGTATTGTGAGAACTGGTTGTTACTTGTTGCATAAATTGCTATTAGAACTGAGTGGTAAACTTCCAAAGTATTTATCTCTATTTCCTGTTGTTTTAAAGTTCATTAGGGTTATTTATTATTAGCAGTTGCTTCATCATTCTCTAATACTTCTGTTGGAATTACGTGTAGTGTATTGGCTGTCGCCAATTCTGAGTGAGGGTATGTTTAGATCCCGGGCGCCGCGAATTGAAAAGCACCAAAAGACTTTTCGTTTGTATGTGGTAAATATTATTATCTTATGGGATAACTAAAAGGCTTAAAAGATTTGTTATTCGCCTTGCAAATGCACATCTAATCTGTGTAATTAGTGCTTTTCTTTACCTATATTTCATACTTCGGCCATGCGTCTTTTAGTACATTCGATGTTTCGATGTGATGTGAATATTTGAATTTCAAGCCAAAAATCTGGGATCTGAGTTGACCATATTAACACACCCTGAGTTGATCATGTTTATGCGGGTTGTCCTTGCTGTGGTGGGAATTTTTAACATCACCTACCCTCTACGTCTAAAAATAATGCAACTATAAGAATTGTGTTGGTCAAATAACTAAAGCTTGACGAAGTTTATAATTAATATTAATATTTATGTCTCAAATAAGTTTGTATTATACTCCTTCCGTCCCTAAAATCACGTATTCCTAGCGTTTAAATTCTGTCTCCGAAAACATGTAAAGCGATGAACAGCTTTCATCAATGGGATCCACCAAATAAAAAATTGCAAAGAAAAAGGTCCACCGCATGCCACATTGCATCGCCCATGATTCTCACGCACACAGACTTTGTTTGGTTTAGAGACTTTTTAGTCTCTTGACTAAAAAAAAAGATCTCTTTTAATCCCCAAGTAACCAAACAACGTAGATTTTTTGGGACTAAAAATAGCAATTGAGACTAAAATGCAAAAGACCCTATTGGAAAATCTTTTTGGGACTTTTTTTTCTTTCCCAGACCCGCTCGCCTCTCGCACCACGCCTGCCTGCCTGCCGCGCTCGTACCCTATTGGAAAGTCTTTTTGGGACTTTTTTTTCTTTCCCAGACCCGCTCGCCTCTCGCACCACGCCTCAAGATGGCAACGGGTAAATACCCAACGGGTAGTGCCCACCCGCATACCCTCACCCGCCAGAGTAAATCTTACCCGTCGGGTTACCCGTATCCGCATGCGGTAGGAAAGTCATTCCATACCCGCACCGCGCGGGTAAATTCTACCCGACGGGTAACCCGCACCGTGAACATACCCAAGTATGACATATGAAATGCTTTATAAATTCAAATATTTAATAAATATTAGGTCAATATATGTGCACAAAAGCAAATCTAACATCAATTAGCAATAATACTAGTGTTATATATGTAGACTTTAGTTGAATTGACTCAAATTCTAGTGTTATATGGGCCAAATTTATTATGATTGTTAGTGATATATACGGGTATTTATTACCCACGGGTAGACGGGTATGGGTAGCATACACCGCACTGCATTCGCGTGCCCGATGGGTAGAAGATTTCTTCCAATAACGCACCAGCGGATAGAAAAATCATTCCATACCCGCATCTTTATCGGGTAAAACCCGTCGGGTACTCGGGTTTCGTGTACCCATTGCCATTTTGAACCACGCCGCCGCTGCGCGCTCGTGCCGGGCCGCCCGCCGTGCTAGCTCGCCTCCACGCTCGCGCCCCTCCGTTGACGAGGGTGATGGCGGGCGCCGGAGGCGGTCTCAACCCGGCAGATGACGGCGTATTTCCTCACAACGGGAGAGGTAGGAGTCGTCGGCCGTGAGCGGAGCCGCGGGACGATGGGTCGCGGTGCCCGCCACTACAAGAAACCTGATCTTCTATGACAAAAATCCTAATGACGGGCCGAAAAACGTCATATAATGTACCATAATATGACGAAAAAACCGATGTCGTCATAATATCACAAGCGCCACAACTATTTATGACAACTAATGTTTTGTGCCACATAAAAGTACCCTATATATGACGCTGATGTTTTCTTTTTGTCGCAAAATGTGATTCCCAGGGTAGACAGGAGACGGTGGTATCGTATGACACTTTTTTGTGACTTTATAAACTGTCACTGAAATAAAAGGCAAAATATATAGCAAAAAATACACAACCTAAGGCTTGAACACAAGACCTCTTGTATAGAGGGTTAATGCCTTGACCACTATGTCAATTGTGTGTTTGTGTTGTAATTGGGTGTTTTACATTTTTTATATATTAACTTAAAAGTAATTTTTTATATATTAACTTAAAAGTAATAAATCCTATAAACCAACCACAATTGAAAAAGAAGTGTGAAACACGTGGGTCAAATGAATTGAACCCAGGACCTCAAGCCTGTGGCTCGTCCACCCAAACCATTGGAATACGGAGGCTTGTATGTTAAATTTAGATTATTTGGTTCATTTAACATTTCATTACTCAATTTATAGGGAACTATAGAGTGATATCAGTTTGTTTAGGGTTTCACTCAGTCAACCATTCACCGCATCCAGATATCACCTCGCTCCTTCCTCTTCCTCTCGCGCCGCCGCCCACGCCCCTGTCGTCGAGCAACCTGTCGCTCATGGCGGGGAGACGCCACAGCGTTAGGGCCACAAGCACCGGCAAGAGGGCCGCTCCCTCCGCTCTTTTGCCGTCCAAAAGAGCGGAGGAAGTTTTAACAGTGCTGTGCTCCAATCTGATAAGGTCTCGAGCTGAAATTTTGTAGGGAGTTTTAAAAGGTCACGCCTATTCACCCACTGAAATCTCATGTTTGGTTTTGGAAATTGATGACACATTGTTATGCTAATCCTTTGCTTTAAGTGTGACTTGAGAGATAGGATTGCATTGATGACGAGGAGCATGATGATCATGTACATGGACGATGATGATGTACATGATGGATCGTCAAGCTCGGATTGTCGGTTTGGAAGGAACCCAGAGATCAAAGCAAAGGTATAACTTGATAGAGTTTTTTCTTTTGGTGATCAAGACATTATAGAGAGTGTGATCACATTATAGGCTAGATGGCCGACTATCAAGAGGGGATGCCGCGAATAATCCTTTGGTGAAGTGCTTCTAGGTCATTTGACTTGCATATTGCATTTAGACTAGAAAGCACTAACTTTGTTCTTGCCTAATCGATCGTGACATGCTAACATACATGATTTGAAGATCATCTTCGACGTGTTGGCAACATATGGCAAGAGGCGAAGCAAGGTTGAAGCAAATGCGACGACAAAATGCTGAAACTCGTAAGAAGGGGCGACCGGAAGCGTCAACCGCACGCTTGACCGGACGCTGGCCCGTTCACCGGACGGTCCGGTCGAGCGGGTCCGGTCGACTTCCAGTAAGCATGTTTTTGGACTCATTTTGGAGGACCGACCGGACGCATGGAATGAAGGGTCCAGTCACGACCAGACGCACCGACCGGAAGCACACTGGTGGCTATCAGCTATAGGGCCAGGGGCCTCGTCTTTTCTGACCGGATGCTGGACCGGACCCGCTGGTGAGTCCGATCGACGAGTCCGGTTAGTGCGCAGAAATGCCCCAACGGCTATGTTTTTGAATGGGCTCTCTATATATACTTGGATGGCCGGGTATTTGAGCTCTCTCTTGCACATTTTTAACACTCCTACTTGCTATTGAGCTTGAGATACTCCACTCCACTCATCTCTTCATCCTAACTTCGATTCTTTGGGTGAGATTGAGAGAGATAATTGAAGTGCATTGCATTGTTGATTGCATCTAGAGGCACTTCATCCTTGGAGGAACTGTGAGATCTTGTTTCTCTTGGGAATTTGCTTGGTTTCCTAGCGGCTTGGAGGTTGAGGCGGTGTTGAGCTCGATTGAAGCTTGTTCGAGGCCAGACCGGTGGACTTGTGAGGGGTCGTTCCTTACCCCGTGGGAGATTCGCGAAAGGAGCACTAGTGGATTGCTCGTGGCTTGTGAATCCTCTCTTGTGATTGGTGTGCTTGAGCTCCCACCAGAGATTTGACACTGTGTCATTAAGCTTAGCAACCATCAAGTGAGTGTATCGCCACAACGGGGACTAGCGTGCCGGCAAGCACGTGAACCTCGGTGAAAAATCATCGTGTCACTTGTGTTGTGCTCGTTGGAGATTTCTCTTAGTACACGGTGATTGGCGACAACCTCGACACTATAACGGTGGTATTGTATTCTAGTCCAGTTGCATTACTTCCACTAGTTATCTTGTGTAGCTTGTAGTGTGCTAGAGTTGTTTAGCTTTGCTTAGCTCCTAGTGTTTGATCTAGTTAGCATATTTTGTTCATCGAAGAGTAAATTAGCGACCTAGCTATTGCTTGTGATTAGAGACAATAGAATTGACTTGTGGCTTGCATAGTTCGTTCGTAGCACCGCTATATTAGCTTCGCCATCTTATTTACTAACCGCCTTGTTTAGTGTTGTTGCAAGATTTTTAATAGGCTATTCACCCACATCTATCCATTAGGACCTTTCAAGTGGTATCAAAGCTAAGGCACCGTATTTAGAGGGCTTAACAACCTACGATGATAAAATGGCGAGTATGCATATCAACAACACAAAGAAGGCGCCTCCTTTCGATGGCACCAACTCTGCCTATTGGAAGGTAAAGATGACCGCACATCTCAAGTCAATCAATAGAGAAGTGTGGAAGGTGACCGAGGCCAAGTTCGAGGTGGCAAACAAAGAGCAACCTACACCTCTTGAAGAAAAGAAGCTTCGAGCCAATGACATTGCCGTGAGCGCGTTCCATGAGGCGTTCAATGATAGAGTGTTTGAGCAAGTCAAGTCAATTGAGATAGCTTATGACATTTGGAAGAAGCTAGAAGAGTGCTATGAAGGCACCGAAGGCGTCAAGCAAGCAAAGACATACATAAAGCTTGAGCAATTCAATTTTTTAAATAATGGAAACGAATCCGGCTTCATCTATCAAAAGATAGAATCAAACCAATTATTACAACCTTGTTTTGGACACCAACTGCTGAAACTGAACAACCAGCCAGCCACAATTTGAAAGACACTAGTAACAAAGACAAGTTTAATCTAAACATGACCAATAAATCTTGAGGAAAGCCATCCCCTGGAACCAAAAAAGTGCAACGCCGATGTTTCAACGTACTGTGCAGCCTGTATAAGCTGGTCACGTCGATCCTCGGACTTTGGAGACTTGCCCACTAATGAAGCTAGTGCGTTCCCTCGAATAGCACTCGCAAGAAAGATTTTGGTCTCGCATTTATCAAAAACCACTTCATTCCTTGTTATTCAAATTGCCCCGCAGTAAAGTCGAAGCCGCAGATTAATAACAATGAATTTACTTTTTTTTTTTGCAATCTTAGTCCATCGCACAAATAAGTCATTCACGTTTGTTGATGGTGATAGACCAAACAATAAATGTACGCTTCGCCACGTAAATTTTGCATAACCACGGTCAAAAATAGGTGTTGAATTGATTACGGAATATGGCAAAAAAGAACAGTTCTTGTCACCATTCCGTCTCACGTTTAACTAAATTATCTTTAGTTAAAATCACACCCTTTTTAAATACCATAGAATTTTTTTTTTTATTTTCATTGGTACCTTAATACGCCAAATATCCCGTGACACTTTCGAATACCATTATTAATTAACGCAAAGATACATGGATTTGACCGTAAAACATCTAGATGCATTTAAACCCCAAACAAAAGTATCTCTCTCCTCCATTAAAGTAATATCTTGTATCGACCTTAACAATTACGGCCAAGCAGCTAGATTACCCCCGGTTAAATGTCTCCTGAATGAGACCTTTAGCGGCTGTAAGGTCCTAGATGGCTAAAGGGGGGGTGAATAGCCTATAAAAATTTTCTACAAGCTCAACTAAACAAACCGATTAGTATAAAACACGGCGTAAAGCGGTTTGCACTAGCTCTAATGGTCAAGCAAGCCTTCTAGTGACAAGACTAAATATTTCTATGATCTCTAGTCCACACAAAGTCTATGTCACTACTCTAGCTAATTGGCAATCCTAGTAAGAGCCTTATGCTAGCAAGAACAACCTACACAAGCAAATGCTAGCTCTCTACTCAAAGTAAACTAGGAAAGTAAAGCAAGAGTGAGAGGCTTGTTATACCGATGTGTAGAGGATGTCAACCAATCACCGGGAAGATGAAAACCAATCAATCACTCGAAGGTGATGATCCACACAAGAGACAATGAACAAGTCGATTTGTTCACCCGGAGTTCGTTGTACACCGACAACTACTCTCCGGTTGTGCCGACCAACACAAGGGTGATGTTTGAGCTAGGCGGTGCCCTCGCTAGCCTCAACACACCACACACCAAGTGAGGTACCCAAAGCACGAGCAATGTATTCTTTGCACTTTGTCTTCCCGACGAGGAGTGCGTAATCCTCTCACAAACCAACCGGAGGTGGCCAAGAAACAATCTCCTCTTCTTGCCAACAACTCCACCACTTCACCAAGCCGGCTAGGAGCGGTGCCTCCAAGAGTAACGGGAAATCCACCGTCACAACACGATCCCCAAGTGCCTCTAGATGCAAGAACTCAATGCAATGCACTTGGATCACTCTTCTCTCAAGAATGAAGCTCAAATCAAGAATGAGAGAGGAGAGAGGCTTGCTTGCTTGCTCAAAGATGTTAGGAGTGATTCAAAATGACCAAGAGGGGGAGCATGTGGCAGCCAACTAGGTATATATAGGCCACACCATGAAATGTGGTGGAGAGGGTGAAAGACACACTCTCTGCGGCCTGACCGGACGCACTGACCGGACTCACCAGTGAGTCCGGTCGGTGGGTCCGGTCACAACCGACAAGCCGACCCAACCAGCTGAACCCCTGTCTTCAAGCGTCCGGTCCCGCGACCGGTCAGTGCTTCCGGTCAGCACCGGAAGCTTCCGATCACAGCGTCCGGTCAGCCCACGGCCGAAAACTCCCCGACATGCTCTCTGCCAGACGCACACGCCGGTGCGTCCGGTCGCACCCGACCAGCTTCCGGTCGGTGCGTCCGGTCGACCCTCGGCCGAGACCCGAAACCAAGCTTTTTTGTTAACTCTGACCGGAACCACTAAGCAAGCGTCCGGTCGGTGCACCAAGCTTCCGGTCAAGCTTCCGGTCGACGCCAGAGAAGCGCGAATTTGTCGTTTCATCGCCGTTTCTTCTCCTTTGCTCCAAACCGACTTCCGTCACTTGTTTCTTGTTGCCGACACGCCGAAGAACACCTCGACACCATGTGTTAGCATTTTCGAAACCGTTTCCGACAAGGACGGAGTTAGCACTTTAGGTTAGAACGCATGCATATGAAACTTGAACCTAAAGGCACGTGAGGATCGATATGTATGAAAGTTTTCCCCTCTTTATAGTACGGCTTATCGATCCTATAACCATCCACACCCTCTATGGTGTCTTGGATGTGAAAACAAAAGCCCTATGGTTATACCTTTGCCTTGGGGACTTTTGATCTCCAACTCCACCGAGTTGCATGCTTGATCAACTTGGATCACCTTGACCCTTCATCCATGATCACCATGCACCAACTCCGGCACGACCAATCTCCATACATGTCACACACTTAGCATCGAGAGATTAGTCCTTAGGTGTCACTAATTAGCCAAAACCAAACAAGAGATCTTCAGCGGCACGGTACTAAGCACTTGGGCCACCGAATCTTGTTTTGATCGTACAATATTAAATAGTGAAGGGAATTTGTCTTTTAAGGGTTTATTACCCAACCGGATATTAAACCAGAACCTAGTTTGGGACCCATCTTTAATGTTAAAACGGTCAAAGTCCAAAAAGCAATCTTTCACATTCATTAAACCTTTCCAAAAGTGAGAGTCTGTTGGTTTTTTAACACAACTTCCAATTGGTTTATTTTAACATACTTATTTTGAATTAATTCTTGCCACATACCGTCTTCATTTAATAATTTGTATAACCACTTACTTAACAGACATTTATTCTGAATATCCAGATTTAGAATTCCTAGACCTCCTTGTTCTTTTGGTTGGCTTAAAACCTCCCACTTTGCCAACCTATACTTTTTTTTTATGTTGATCATTTTGCCAGAAGAAGCGTGATATAAAACAATCAATTTTTTCAAGCACCCCACGAGGAAGCTCAAAAAGACATCATAAACATCGGTAAACTAGAAAGCACCGAGTTTATCAAGACCAACCTACCTCCCTACCGACAAGAGTTTTCCTTTCCGGCTACTAAGCTTTTTTTCTATTCTTTCTTCAATTAACTTCCCATCTTTGTTATTCAATTTCCTAACATTCATAGGGATTCTGTGTACAGGAATGGAAAAGATCCGTAAACACATCCAAATAGCCGCCAATAAAAATTCTTCTGTTCTTTTGCTTTTCCAAAACAGAAAAGCTCACTCTTATGGAAGTTTATCTTCAAGCCCCGATAATTGTTCAAAGGTAGTTAATATTGCCTTTTCAACATCGTGACTCATGAAGATATTTGTATCATCCACATACTGCAGAATGGACAAACCATCTTGAATAAGATGGGGGATTATTCCTTCCACCTGGTTAACTTGTTTGGCTCTAGCAATGAGTACTGCCAGCATATCAGCCACTATGTTGAATAGTATGGGTGACATGGGATCCCCTTGCCTTAAACCTTTTTTAGTTTGAAAATAAGGACCTAATTGATCATTGATCTTTAGGTTCACATTTCTGCCTTCCGTAAAACATCTTACCCATTGGCACCATTTTTCCGAAAAACCTTTCATTCTCATCCGTTTGTTGTAAGAAGTTCCAATTAACTTTGTCATATGTCTTCTCAAAATCAATTTTAAAACTGATTCCATCTTTCTTTTTTGAATGGAGTTCATGTATTGTTTCGTGGAGAATTACTGCACCTTCCATAATATTTCTTCCTGGTAAAAAAGCTGTTTGAGTTGGGCTGATTATCTTCTATGCTATGGTTGACAACCTATTAGTTGCGACTTTAGTAAATATTTTGAAAGATACATTCAGTAAACAGATGGGTCTGTAATGCTGAATCACTTTCGCATCTTTCTTCTTTGGAAGCAGAATAACTTCAAGATGGAAGAAGATGAAAGTGTGCCGGAGTCACCGTATGCAAGTATTGGTGAATGATCTCAACTCACTTGGAGAAGAGATCAAGGACAAGACCTTCAACATGAAGTTCTTGAGGTGCTTGCCCGAGCGGTTTGGGATGTTCATCACCATGCTAGTGAGAACAAATTTGAAGGATGTGACTCCCAACCAATTGCTTGATGAAGTCATGATAGATGACTCCCTATAGAGATGACAAGAAGAAGCAAGAGCTCATCAACAAGGCCAACAAGAAGACCAAGGATGAGGACAAGAAAGATGACAAGAAAAGCTTAGCACTCAAGGCTAGTTCATCATCCAAGGGCAAGAGCAAGAAGGAAGAGTCTAGTGATGAAGAAGAAGGCACTTCTAGTAGTGGAAGTGAGATTGATGAGCACATGGCTCTCTTTGTGAAGAAATTGGGCAAGTATGTGAAGAAGAGCTACATCTCCACAAGCATACTGTTGACGGTCACTAACGACATATTTTTCCCATCAACTTACTACCATAAAGGGGATGAAACTATACCTTTTTATACTCATATACATTTATTACTAACATATTTCCACTTGTAGTGTTCGAAATGTATTTTGTTGTATTTATAATAAATGCAGGTGGAAATACGTCTAAAGTACGCCATCCTAGAAAGCGCATTCTCAAGAATATCAAGCCCAGGGTGGAAATGGACCAAACCTGACAAAACGGACCGAGCCAAGCCCATGCCACGACTTTTCAAGACGAAGGAGGACGGCCTGCCAAAGCCTGGGCTGACACGTGCCCAGGGGGTGCGCCCGCACCCTGGTGGGGGCGGTTCAGGCCCTATCCTTCGCGTGGCGGTACAATCAATGCTCAAACGGTCGGTTCGGGGGTGGAAGGCAGGTTCTCTGTACCTGGATGTGTCATAGAGGCGGTTAGGGGGTAGTTTAGTTTTTTTAGCACCTCTCTTTTGTGTATATATACCTCCTCCCTCTCCCTCATTCCACACACCACACTTGGAGTCACCACACCAGCACACACACTCTCCCTACCTCTCCTACCACCATCTTCTTCTTCTTCTTCTTACTTGGCTAGCATTGGAGTAGAGGAGCTACAAAGGAAGGACTTGTAATCTTGGAGCAAAGTGAGCTTTGGTAATATATATCTTCGATGGATCTTTCTCCATTGTGCAAGTTCTATTTCTATGATCATGGTCTAACTTATGAATTAGAGTATAGTCTTGTTCATGTTCTAGTGTTGGTATATGAACTAGCATATAGTTTGTATATCATAATCTTAACGTGTTCATATTTGTTCTTCATCGATCATCGTATGCTTAACATGATTATAGATGGGATAATGCACTATGTAAAAAAAGGCTTCTATAGTCATGCGTTGAGGGCATGTACAGTCGCGCGCGCGCGCGTCT
Organism: Hyparrhenia diplandra; assembly: GCA_015847255.1. NCBI lineage: Eukaryota > Viridiplantae > Streptophyta > Magnoliopsida > Poales > Poaceae > Hyparrhenia > Hyparrhenia diplandra. Next base: position 86,511 of record JADLZK010003247.1, read on the forward strand.
GCCCATTAGGGTCTCTAAATGTCTGACTTTACAGACCAAGACCTTACGAGGGTCTGTAACACACTTTATCACAGACGGTTTTCTGAGGGTCTGTGACCGCGTTTTTTGCTCGACTGTAGTGAACAGTACCTACATACAAGTTTTCCTATGGAGCGACTGTGCTTTGTGGTAACGTTACAGACACGCAGCATGAATAAAGCGACTGTATCCCTTCCAAAGTTACCGACGACGTGCCCAATATAAATTTGTGGCGACTTTGCATGTACTGGCACCCGTGTCAAAGGGCGTCAGAACGGGCCACATGTCGACGGCGGTATGCACTTCGCTGCTCAGAACGGTTAGAATCACAGTCGAACACGCGGGCAAAGTAAAAGTGTCGCGTGACGCTTTCCTTAATGAGACACATTCAAATGCAACCGCCTCAGATTTCACCGTTACCTATCTGACGTCGCCTACACGCGCGTCTATGGTTTTGTACTACTTACAAACACGCCTTCTCGCTTTTATTCGTCGCGGACCGTGGATTCGTTCTGACACCTGCTCTTGTACCCGACTGTGTTTTCTTATGTTTACAGACGCTTAGCACCTAAAATCGACTGTACCTGTGCGGAGACTACAGACGCTTACATTGACCCATCGACTGTAACTCTTGGAAAATTAAAGACGCGCGTCTGCTACAGGTGTCTGCAATGAGGTTGACGTTTTAGACGCTTAATTTTCGGGAGCGCGACAGAAAAATCTGCTAAAACAACCGACGCCAAGATCGGGGCGAGACAGTCTCAGAACTATTCGGAGGCTTGAGACGCCTATTAGACGCTTGACGGCGTCATTGTCAATGATGACGTTATGCACACTGCATGCGGCTTAGAATCGTCTGACACCACAACATTGATATAATTAATACGTATATAATACATATACGTAGGTCCAAGCACAAACAAATGGCTGACGCCAGCAGCATTAAAAATTCAAGTGTATCAGATTGTTCTTCACACGCACCCAGTTGTTTAGGGCACACCACAGATTGTTGACAACACAAATAACACAGTTTACGTGCATGTATCCACCTCGGTCGTGATGCAGCAAGGGAACAGAAGCAACTCACGGTTTACGAATCAAAATAGTCGCCGTCAGCGTGGATGACATGTTTGTAGGGTCGAGATGGGGACTAGAGGGGGAGGGTGAATAGTCCTTATTAAAACTAATTGCGTCGGCTAAACAAATATAATGCGGAAATGAAACTATTCGTTTAGCCAAGACTTCACCCCTCTAGCTATGACTCTAAATCACCTCACAAAAGATCCTACACAAAGCAAATGAGGTGATAAGCCTAGCTTGAGCTCCTAACCGTTTCTATTGCAAGGTCACACAAACCTATGCACTAGTACTTCAAACAATGGTGAGCTCCTACACAATTCTAATGAGCAAAAGCACAAAGCCAATCCTAAGCTCACTAGATGCACAATGGACAAGGCGACACACGCCTAACCCAAAGGCTCAAAATACTTAGCTACACAAACTAAGCAAAGCAACTAACAAGCTACACAAGCTAGTAAATGCAAGAGCTACTCCACAAGCACAAGCACAAGGTATATATGAATGTAAATACGAAGCTTGTGATTTGGAGAATGCAAACCACCGAGAAGAGTAGACAAGTTGACACCGGTGATTTTTTACCGAGGTATCGGGAAGCTTGCCAACTTCCCCCTACTCCTCGTTGTGTCGACCAACACCTTGGGTGGTTCCTTTGGTGTTTCACCTAAATGGTTCTTCGGTGTGACTCTCCGATCACTTGCCCCTCAAGGCACGCCCCGCAAGGCACCGCAAGACACCACTCTCAAGTGAGCCTATCACAAGGCACCGCAAGACACCACACTCACAAGTGAGGTAACTCAAAGACACACTCTAGTAGTGATGCTCTTCGCGATCCCCGCAAGGTGAGCTCGAACCTCTCACAAATCCTCCTTCGGAGCACCGCACAATCTCCGTTGCGTGCTTCACGAAGTCTCTTGCCACCAAGCCGTCTAGGAGGTGGCAACCTCCAGAGTAACAAGCACTCCCGGCTTGCAACACGATCACCTAGTGCCACAAATGCGATCTCTCAATGCGAATGCACTAGAATCACTCCTCACTTTGATTTGGATGAACTCTATCAATCACAAGTGAGTGGGAGGAACTCTCAAGCACCACAACACAAGCCACCAAGGCCCAAGTGTGCTCAGCACCCGAACAAGGTCGGGTATGTGGTGTATAAATAGCCCCCAAGTCAAATAGAGCCGTTGGGAGGAAAAATCCATTTCTGCTTGGCGTCGGCCGAGGACCGCCGCCGGACTCACCGGCCGAGTCCGGTCGTGGGTCCGATCACCGCTTCCGGTCACTACCGACAAGGACCGGCCCCCTGGCTGGCGGCCTCCTCCACGCGTCCGGTCCACGGATCCGGTCACCACCGGAAGCATCCGGTCCGGGGTCCGGTCATCGCGTCCGGCAAGAACGCGCTGCGAGCTCTCGCGAGACGCGACCGACCGGGGCGTCGGTCGAAGCCTCGTGCTTCCGGCCGGTAAGGCGTCCGGTCGAGGCCGAAGCAGCGTCCGGTCACCGAAGCGGGCGGCTTTTTCACGAAACATCGACGCATTTGCTCCGACATGCTACCCATCAAGTATACCAAACTTGAGCATGATGAATAGCATGTTTTCATCACCAACTTGCATCCGGCGCAATAGAAAATATGCAACTCATTTTCTTGAAAGCGCCGAATCCCGAGCGGTTCCCAAACCCAACTCAACCCCCGCAATCACCGCCGCCTTTGCAAATGTGCCAACACCACCAAGTGTACATCACCATGTGCATGTGTGTTAGCATTTTCACAATCATTTCAAGGACGGGTTAGCTCTTACCGCGCCACTCAATCCTAACACATCGCAAAGTTAGATCGCTCAAGTGGCACTAGATGACCGATATGCAAACAAGTTTGCCCCTCTTGATAGTACGGCCATCTATCCTAAATCCGGTCATAAACTTCTCTAAGCACCAATGGCCGTGCAAAATGAAATGCCCTATAGGTTATACCTTTGCCTTGCGCATTTCCATTCCGCTCCATCTCCAAGTGCCGATGCAACACATGCACCAACACGATCACCAAATGATATGATCCACTTCATATCATCACATGACACTATTGGTCCATCGATCTTGACCTCACTTGCTCTTCACCGTTGCGTCGGTCCGTCGGCGCCAAGTCTTGCCCAAGCTTCACCGCCTCGCGGTCCATCGCTTCACTGCCTCGACTTGCCCTTCACACTTGCAACCGGTCCATCAAGCCAAGCCTTGTCTTGATCTTCACCATCTTGGTCACATGACTCCATGTCATGTCTCATATGCAATAAAGCTCCTTCATTGCGTCATCTCATGTGAACTAATCTCCTGTGTATTATCTCAATCACACATTATTAGTTCACCTAATGTTGTCACTCAATTACCAAAAACCACAAGGGACCTTTCAATCTCCCCCTTTTTGGTAATTGATGGCAACACTACAAAGATATGGAATTGAAGAATAAATTCACACTTGGTAGTGGTAACTCCCCCTATATGTGTGCCCGATTGATTTGAATTCAAGGTTTGCACACATACATAGATATGAAACTTTTGGGAGGGTTAACACTACAAAGTGATGCTAAGGTATATAGAATAAACCTTTGAAGCGTGATACCAATCGGAGTTGCAAATTTGAAGTTCATCCTTAGCACCATCCATGTAACTAGACATACATCAAAACTCAAGATACCATGTAAGATCAACATTATATGTAATGGCTCTTGATTTTCATGAAGCATATATATGTCTAGCTACAACCTATGCATGCTAGTTATCATATCATCAATCAAGTTCTATAACTAGCATACACCACACAAGCATTGCATATAAAATTTAAAAACTTATGCAAATGCAAGCAAGCACATGAATATGCACATATCAAATGCAATCAAACAAGTTCATGAGCTTGCTCCCCCAACTTGTGTGCTTCTCTTTTGTCCAAGAATTTTGATCCTTCTCAATTCCTCAATGTTGCTCCCTCTTGGTCCATGTCCATGTTCCAAACTCCCAAACTCCCCATATTCATATCTTTGTCCAATCTCTCCCCCTTCGTCATCAATTTCCATAAAAGGGATGCCTCTTTTGATACAAAGGGTGTGACTAGGGATAGATGGTTGATTGTTGAATCTTCATTTTTTGATGGACACCACCATATGTTGGAATGACACCACTTGTAACTCTCACATGTGGAAGCATGAGAACCACCTAGAAATGCCACATGTAGGTCACTTGTAGAATCTTTGACCTTGATCTTGAGGTGGGGCACCTCCCCCTATGTCAAAGCATATGTCAATCCACTTCAACTCTTGTTGGTGAGGGTAGCTTTCTTGATTTGAATTGATCACTTAAAGTTGAGGATCACTTGTGGAACCACCATTGATACAATAGGCACCATTTGAGTGTGAGCAAGAATACCATGTGAATGAAGAATACCATGTGTAGAAATATGATATATCTTGCAATGTGGTAGTCACTCGATGACCAATTCTTAAACTAGATTGTTTTCATGAGCCTCTTCTTGTTGACTTGAACTAAAGTGATTTGTCATAGCTTCCAAGTCCGGTTTGATCCAATGACAAGCTTCTTCACACCTCATAAAGTATAAGGGTTATCTTGCCAATGTTGTACTTGTCACTTGTGAGCAATCCAAAATAGATCAAGTACTTGGGATCACTAGCTCATGAACAAATTCATATACAAACCACTAGATCATATAAACATTCAAGCAATAGTGGTAACAATGAATTTAAAACTTTCATTTGTCATGCATGATCCTAATAAACATGTACTATATGCACTAACCGCATACTAGTAAGGGATGAAATGATCATGCACATTACAATGATACCTTTGCTATCTCGGAGTAGAGGATAGTCAATATGATTCCAATTTCTCTCCGCAATAGCAATGTGAAGTCCATTTGCATAACTTGGTGAAGTCAAAATATATCAATATGAATTCCATGCTTCACCCATATGAAATGAGAACCACTAATGATCAAGTGCACTATCTTCATATTGTGGTTGGCTTGCTTTCTTTTGACCTTTGCTTGCATGAGAGAATACCATTTGAATTTTGCATTACATATCTCTCTATTTGGGTGTTGCTTGCTTCTTCTTGATCAATCCTTTTGATTTCTTCAACTAAGCATCATAAATATCCCTAGATCATCACTTCCATGTTGGCCCCTCCAAGCATCCCAACTTGTCAATCCCACTCATGGGCGGCACGACCCTCTCTAGGGAGAAGTGATCTCACCAAGAACTATCCTTGACACCCACTTGAATTGAATTTGATTGATTGATCCAAGTGATTGACTTGATATGATGAGTAATCTTGAGATCTTCCTTAAGTCTTTTTTTTTTCTTTCTTCTTGAAGAGATACAATGATCATTTGAATTCAAACTTGTCTCTCCATCTTGAGCTTGGTCTTGATCTCCCAACTTGAGTACCAAAGGTGTACAAAGTACACTCCCCCAAATTATTGGCCTTTGTACTCATTGCTTGTCATGCTTCTAACTCAATTCAAAACCAAACTTAGGTGCCTCAAATACTTATAAATGTGAATCCAACTTGAGGACCTTTCAATCAAAGTGAGTCTTGATCAATCCAATGTTTGTCACTTTTCTGGCAGATTTTGTACATCTCAAAGAATAGTCCATAACTCTCAATGTACATGTTAAAATGCCACGAAATTTGGTGGAGATGTGCAACACTAAGTCATCTAGCAGCCATAAAAATTTGAGATTCATACTCCTTCTAGATTGCTACCAGTTTTCACATCTTCCCACACTACTCATGCTGAAAACAGCTGCAACATGGTTGACAAGTTCCACTCCAAAACCGAAGTATCCCTTATCTTTTCATCATGAATTTTTTACAGAATCTTCTACCATAAGTATAGAGAATGCACACCAAATTTCAAGCCATTCCAATAAGATTTGATCATCCAAACATGACTATCATCACAGCTCACTCAGATTTTGCAATAGTGGACAGATTTGAGCAATTGAGCTATGCTTCACCAATTTGAATCAAACTTGATGCTAACTTATTTGAATATTCTCACAAGACATATATCCGTTGAAATCACATACTAAAAATCATCTCATGATCATATCCATTCAAACCAACTCAAATTTGACTACTAAGCATTTAATCCATTAAGCATCTCATAGCAAGCAACATATGCATATATATCCAATTCAATCAACTCATATGCACCCAAATATATGTGATCAACTAGATATGTACCTTTGTAGCCTAAGATCATCATATAGCAAGCTTCATCTTCAAATATTCTTGCAAGCCTTCAAATATCCAATAAGTCACCACAACTAGGATCATTGCACTTGTATGTTGTAGCTCATTTGGGCTTCACTTGTCATGACTTGGCATTGGGATAAGAATAGCAATAAGCTTCATCACTTGACTCAATGAAATGATGAACAATATGAATTCAATTGAATCAAGCCTCCAATGCCATGGTACCTACAAACAATCATCCACTTGTTGATGGTACCCAAACTTGTTTGGGTCCTCTCAAGTTAGGTGCAACATACTTTGGCATAGCCTTAGTATGAGTAGCGGGATGTTTTGCAATAGCAACCAATGAGGTACCATTATCATCCTTTCTAAGCACAATATTATCATCATCAATTGAAATAGGCTTAGAATTTTCACCTAGGGGACATGAATGAGCCATGTGTCCCCTTTCCCGGCATGAGTAGCATCTTCTCTTTTGTTGAGCCCATTCTTCCTTGCTCATTCGATGCTTCTTCTTGCCTTGCCTCTCATGAGTAGCTTGATCCTCCTTCTCAAGCTTGCTAGGACACTCGAGGCAAAGTGTCCCATGTCTCCACATTCACGGCACTTGATGTGAGCAAACTTCAATTTCTTAGCTTCATTCTTGCTCATCATCTTGGCATCTTGGATATGAGTTGGATGCCTTGCATAAGCTCTTCCACCCCTTCTTGTTTTCTTCTTCATCTTTAAGTCATCAACTTTATCTTC
>JADLZK010003248.1:0-12160 GCA_015847255.1 Hyparrhenia diplandra
CCAACCCACCCTAACTTCCTATGTACCTTTCGTGTCGCTCCTTGTTTCGCACGGAGGTCCACACAAAAGATTTTCTCGATGGAATTCCAAGATTTCACTCCAAACAAATTCAACTTTGAGGCCTATGACAAGTGATTCTTAGAAAACTCTCTAATAGTCCACTTATTCAAATTTAGGTTCTCTAGGGTGGGGCATTTGATTCCATAACCGCGAAGAAGTCTAGCTCGCTTCTAAAGCCGGATTGGAAACTTCTTTGTTTTTGAGTTCACTGAAATCAGCGCCCAAATTCCTAATGTCACATCCAAGAACATATATTAACGGTTGGGGAACACAATGTAAATGATCCTACCATCATCTAACCTACCCACCCTAACTTCCTATGTACCTTTCGTGTCGCTCCTTTGTTTCGCACGGAGGTCCACACAAAGATTCTCGATGGAATTCCAAGATTTCACTCTAAACAAGTTCTACTTTGAGGCCTATGACAAGTGATTCTTAGAAAAAGCCTAATAGTCCACTTGTTCAAATTTAGGTTCTCTAGGGTGAAGCATTTGATTCCACAACCGCTGAAAGTCTAGCTGATTCTATAGCCGGATTGAAACTTCTCTTTGTTTTGAGTTCGCGCTGAAATCGCCAACAGCAATCCTAATGTCACATCCAAGAATATATGTTAACGGTTGGGGAACACAATGAAAATGATCCTACCATCATCTAACCTACCCACCCTAACTTCCTATGTACCTTTCGTGTCCCCTTGTTTCGCACGGAGGTCGACACAAAGATTTTCGATGGAATTCCAAGATTTCACTCTAAACAAGTTCTACTTTTGAGGCCTATGACAAGTGATTCTTAGAAAAAACTCTCTAATAGTCCACTTGTTCAAATTTAGGTTCTAGGTGGGGCATTTGATTCCACAACCGGAAAAAGTCTAGCTCGATTCTATAGCCGGATTGGAAACTTCTCTTGTTGTTTTGAGTTAAGGCTAAATCACGCGCCAACAAATTCCTAATGTGACATCCAAGAACATATATTAACGGTTGGGGAACACAATGTAAATGATCCTACCATCATCTAACCTACCCACCCTAACTTCCTATGTACCTTTCGTGTCGCCTTCCCTTGTTTTGGAATGAGGTCGACACAAAGATTTTCGATGGAATTCCAAGATTTCACTCTAAACAAGTTCTACTTTTGTGGCCTATGACAAGTGATTCTTTGAAAACTCTCTAATGGTCAACTTGTTCAAATTTAGGTTCTCTAGGGTGGGGCATTTGATTCCACAACCGCGAAGAAGTCTAGCTCGTTTCTAAAGCCGGATTGGAAACATCTCTTTGTTTTGAGTTCGCGCTGAAATCAGCACCAGCAGTCCCTAATGTCACATCCAGAAACATATATTAACGGTTGGGGAACACAATGTAATTGATCCTACCACCATCTAACCTACCCACCCTAACTTCCTATGTACCTTTCGTGTCATTCCCTTCTTGTTTCTAAAGACGTAGGGTCACACAAAGATTTTCAATGGAATTCTAAGATTTCACTCTAAACAAGTGCTACTTTGAGGCCTATGCTATGACATGTGATTCTTAGAAAAAAACTCTCTAATGGTCCACTTCTTCAAATTTAGGTTCTCTAGGGTGAGGCATTTGATTCCAAAACCGCGAAAAAGTGTAGCTCGATTCAATAGCCGGATTGGAAACTTTTCTTGACCTATCCACCCTAACTTCCTATCTATCTTTCATGTCGTTTCCCCCTTCTTTTTTTTGATGCGAGGTCGACACAAAGATTTTCAATGGAATTCCAAGATTTCACTCTAAACAAGTGTTACTTTGAGGCCTATGACAAGTGATTCTTAGAAAAACTCTCTAATAGTCCACTTGTTCAAATTTAGGTTCTCTAGGGTGAGGCATTTGATTCCAAACCGCTGAAAAGTCTAGCTCGATTCAATTGCGGATTGGAAACTTTCTTTGTTTTGAGTTCCTGAAATCACCCTAACAGTCCCTAATGTCACATGGATTTAACATTCTTTTTTCGGCTGGAGATCACAATGTAAATGATTTTCGATCATCTAACCTTCACCCTAACTTCCTATGTACCTTGGGGGTCGACCTGTTTTCTTAGTTTCGCACGGAGGTCCACTTGTTCAAAGATTTTCGGCGGAATTCCAAGATTTCACTTAAACAAGTTCTACTTTGAGGCCTATGACAAGTGATTCTTAGGAAAACTCTCTAATAGTCCACTTGTTCAAATTTATAGTTTCTTTGGGTGGGGCATTTGATTCCACAACCGCTAAAAGTCTAGCACGGTTGGGGAACACAATGTAAATGATCCTACCATCATCTAACCTACCCCACCCCTAACTTCCTATGTACCTTTCGGTCGATTCGCCTTGTTTCGGTGACGGAGGCGACACAAAGATTCTCGATGGAATTCCAAGATTTCACTCTAAACAAGTTCTACTTTGAGGCCTATGACAAGTGATTCTTAGAAAAACTCTCTAATAGTCCACTTGTTCAAATTTAGGTTCTCTAGGGTGGGGCATTTGATTCCACAACCGCGGAAAAGTCTAGCTTGATTCTATAGCCGGATTGGAAACTTCTTTTGTTTTTGAGTTCGCGCTGAAATCAGCGCCAACAGTTCCTAATGTCACATCCGGTAACATATGTTAACGGTTGGGGAACACAATGTAAATGATCCTACCATCATCTAACCTACCCACCCTAACTTCCTATGTACCGTTTCGTGTCGTTCCCCTTGTTTCGATGACGGAGGTCGACACAAAGATTTTCGATGGAATTCCAAGATTTCACTCTAAACAAGTTCTACTTTGTGGCCTATGACAAGTGATTCTTAGAAAAACTCTCTAATAGTCCACTTTGTTCAAATTTAGGTTCTCTAGGGTGGGGCATTTGATTCCACAAAGCGAATAAAGTCTAGCTCGTTTCTAAAGCCGGATTGGAAACTTCTCTTTGTTTTGAGTTCGCGCTGAAATCAGCGCCAATTCCTAATGTCAAATCAGGAAACATATATTAACGGTTGGGGAACACAATGTAATTGATTCTACAATCATCTAACCTACCCACCCTAACTTCCTATGTACCTTTCGTGTCGTTCCCTTCTTGTTTGCAAGACGTAGGGTCCACACAAAAGATTTTCAATGGAATTCTAATATTTCACTCTAAACAAGTGCTATTTTGAGGCCCATGACATGTGATTCTTAGAAAAACTCTTTAATAGCCCACTTGGTCAAATTTAGGTTCTCTAAGGTGAGGCATTTGATTCCAAAACCGCGAAAAAGTCTTGCTCGATTCAATAGCGGATTGGAAACTTTTCTTGACCTATCCACCCTAATTCCTATCTATCTTTCGTGTCGTTCCCCTTTTCGGGGTCCACGACACAAAGGTTTTTTGATGGAATTCCAAGATTTCACTCTAAACAAGTGTTACTTTGAGGCCTATGACAAGTGATTCTTAGAAAAACTCTCTAATAGTCCACTTGTTCAAATTTAGGTTCTCTAGGGTGAGGCATTTGATTCCAAAACCGAAAAAAGTCTAGCTCGATTCAATAGCCGGATTGGAAACTTTTCTTGACCTATCCACCTATTCTTCCTATCTATCTTTTCGTGTCGTTCCCCTTCTTTTTTTCAGGTTCTCTAGGTCGACACAAAGATTTTCGATGGAATTCCAAGATTTCACTCTAAACAAGTGTTACTTTGAGGCCTATGACAAGTGATTCTTAGAAAAACTCTCTAATAGTCCACTTGTTCAAATTTAGGTTCTCTAGGGTGAGGCATTTGATTCCAAAACCGTGAAAAATTCTAGCTCGATTCAATAGCCGGATTGGAAACTTTTCTTGACCTATCCACCCTAACTTCCTATCTATCTTTCGTGGATTTCCCCTTCTTTTCGATGCATTAGGTCGACACAAAGATTTTCGATGGAATTCCAAGATTTCACTCTAAACAAGTGTTACTTTGAGGCCTATGACAAGTGATTCTTAGAAAAACTCTCTAATAGTCCACTTGTTCAAATTTAGGTTCTCTAGGGTGAGGCATTTGATTCCAAAACCGCGAAAAGTCTAGCTCGATTCAATAGCCGGATTGGAAACTTTTCTTTGACCTATCCACCTAACTTCCTATCTATCTTTCGTGTCGTTCCCCTTCTTTTTTCGGTACGGAGGTCGACACAAAGATTTTCGATGGAATTCCAAGATTTCACTCTAAACAAGTGTTACTTTGAGGCCTATGACAAGTGATTCTTAGAAAAACTCTCTAATAGTCCACTTGTTCAAATTTAGGTTCTCTAGGGTGAGGCATTTGATTCCACAAGCAGCGGAAAAGTCTAGCTCGATTCTATAGCGGATTGGAAACTTCTCTTTGTTTTGAGTTCGCTGAAATAAATCGCCAACAGTCCCTAATGTCACATCCAGTAACATATATTAACGGTTGGGGAACACAATGTAAATGATCCTACCATCATCTAACCAACCCACCCTAACTTCCTATGTACCTTTCGTGTCGTTCCTCTTGTTTCGGTACGGAGGTCGACACAAAGATTTTCGATGGAATTCCAAGATTTCACTCCAAACAAATTCAACTTTGAGGCCTATGACAAGTGATTCTTAGAAAAACTCTCTAATAGTCCACTTATTCAAATTTAGGTTCTCTAGGGTGGGGCATTTGATTCCATAACCGCGAAGAAGTCTAGCTCGTTTCTAAAGCCGGATTGGAAACTTCTCTTTGTTTTGAGTTCGCGCTGAAATCAGCGCCAACAGTCCCTAATGTCACATCCAGTAACATATATTAACGGTTGGGGAACACAATGTAAATGATCCTACCATCATCTAACCTACCCACCCTAACTTCCTATGTACCTTTTCGTTAATAGTTCCCCTTGTTTTGATACGGAGGTCCACACAAAGATTCTCGATGGAATTCCAAGATTTCACTCTAAACAAGTTCTACTTTGAGGCCTATGACAAGTGATTCTTAGAAAAACTCTCTAATAGTCCACTTGTTCAAATTTAGGTTCTCTAGGGTGGGGCATTTGATTCCACAACCGCGGAAAAGTCTAGCTTGATTCTATAGCCGGATTGGAAACTTCTCTTTGTTTTGAGTTCGCGCTGAAATCAGCGCCAACAGTTCCTAATGTCACATCCAGTAACATATGTTAACGGTTGGGGAACACAATGAAAATGATCCTACCATCATCTAACCTACCCACCCTAACTTCCTATGTACCTTTCGTGTCGTTCCCCTTGTTTCGGTACGGAGGTCGACACAAAGATTTTCGATGGAATTCCAAGATTTCACTCTAAACAAGTTCTACTTTGAGGCCTATGACAAGTGATTCTTAGAAAAACTCTCTAATAGTCCACTTGTTCAAATTTAGGTTCTCTAGGGTGGGGCATTTGATTCCACAACCGCGGAAAAGTCTAGCTCGATTCTATAGCCGGATTGGAAACTTCTCTGTTTTGAGTTCGCGCTGAAATCAGCGCCAACAATCCCCTAATGTGACATCCAAGTAACATATATTAACGGTTGGGAACACAATGTAAATGATCCTACCATCATCTAACCTACCCACCCTAACTTCCTATGTACCTTTTCGTGTCGCCCCTTGTTTCGTGCGGAGGTCGACACAAAAGATTTTCGATGGAATTCCAAGATTTCACTCTAAACAAGTTCTACTTTGTGGCCTATGACAAGTGATTCTTTGAAAAACTCTCTAATGGTCAACTTGTTCAAATTTAGGTTCTCTAGGGTGGGGCATTTGATTCCACAAACTGAAGAAGTCTAGCTCGTTTCTAAAGCCGGATTGGAAACATCTCTTTGTTTTGAGTTCGCGCTGAAATCAGCACCAGCAGTCCCTAATGTCACATCCAGAAACATATATTAACGGTTGGGGAACACAATGTAATTGATCCTACCACCATCTAACCTACCCACCCTAACTTCCTATGTACCGTTTTGTGTCATTCCCTTCTTGTTTTCGATGCGTAGGTCGACACAAAGATTTTCAATGGAATTCTAAGATTTCACTCTAAACAAGTGCTACTTTGAGGCCTATGACAAGTGATTCTTAGAAAAACTCTAATGGTCCACTTCTTCAAATTTAGGTTCTCTAGGGTGAGGCATTTGATTCCAAAACTTAAAAAAGTGTAGCTCGATTCAATAGCCGGATTGGAAACTTTTCTTGACCTATCCACCCTAACTTCCTATCTACCTTTCGTGTCGTTTCCCTTCTTTTTTTTTACGGAGGGTCGACACAAAGATTTTCAATGGAATTCCAAGATTTCACTCTAAACAAGTGTTACTTTGAGGCCTATGACAAGTGATTCTTAGAAAAACTCTCTAATAGTCCACTTGTTCAAATTTAGGTTCTCTAGGGTGAGGCATTTGATTCCACAACCGCGGAAAAGTCTAGCTCGATTCTATAGCCGGATTGGAAACTTCTCTTTGTTTTGAGTTCGGGCTGAAATCAGCGCCAACAGTCCCTAATGTCACATCCAGTAACATATATTAACGGCTGGAGATCACAATGTAAATGATCCTACCATCATCTAACCTACCCACCCTAACTTCCTATGTACCTTTCGTGTCGTTCCCCTTGTTTCGGTACGGAGGTCGACACAAAGATTTTCGATGGAATTCCAAGATTTCACTCTAAACAAGTTCTACTTTGAGGCCTATGACAAGTGATTCTTAGGAAAACTCTCTAATAGTCCACTTGTTCAAATTTAGGTTCTCTAGGGTGGGGCATTTGATTCCACAACCGCGGAAAAGTCTAGCTCGGTTGGGGAACACAATGTAAATGATCCTACCATCATCTAACCTACCCACCCTAACTTCCTATGTACCTTTCGTGTCGTTCCCCTTGTTTCGGTACGGAGGTCGACACAAAGATTCTCGATGGAATTCCAAGATTTCACTCTAAACAAGTTCTACTTTGAGGCCTATGACAAGTGATTCTTAGAAAAACTCTCTAATAGTCCACTTGTTCAAATTTAGGTTCTCTAGGGTGGGGCATTTGATTCCACAAGGGCGGAAAAGTCTAGCTTGATTCTATAGCCGGATTGGAAACTTTTCTCTTTGTTTTGAGTTCGCGCTGAAATCAGCGCCTAACAGTTCCTAATGTCACATCCAAGAACATATGTTAACGGTTGGGGAACACAATGTAAATGATCCTACCATCATCTAACCTACCCACCCTAACTTCCTATGTACCTTTCGTGTCGTTCCCTTGTTTTGATGCGTGAGGTCGACACAAAGATTTTCGATGGAATTCCAAGATTTCACTCTAAACAAGTTCTACTTTGTGGCCTATGACAAGTGATTCTTAGAAAAACTCTCTAATAGTCCACTTGTTCAAATTTAGGTTCTCTAGGGTGGGGCATTTGATTCCACAACGCGAAGAAGTCTAGCTCGATTCTAAAGCCGGATTGGAAACTTCTCTTTTGTTTGAGTTCACCAATAAATCTATCTATCCCCTAATGTCAAATCCCTAAACATATATTAACGGTTGGGGAACACAATGTAATTGATTCTACAATCATCTAACCTACCCACCCTAACTTCCTATGTACCTTTCGTGTCGTTCCCTTCTTGTGATTCTTAGAAAATCGACACAAAGATTTTCAATGGAATTCTAATATTTCACTCTAAACAAGTGCTATTTTTGAGGCCCATGACATGTGATTCTTAGAAAACTCTTTAATAGCCCACTTGGTCAAATTTAGGTTGTTTCTAAGGTGAGGCATTTGATTCCAAAACCGCTGAAAAAAGTCTTTCGATTCAAGGGCGGATTGGAAACTTTTCTTGACCTATCCACCCTAACTTCCTATGTATCTTTCGTGTCGTTCCCTCTTTTTCGGTACGGAGGTTCGACACAAAGATTTTTGATGGAATTCCAAGATTTCACTCTAAACAAGTGTTACTTTGAGGCCTATGACAAGTGATTCTTAGAAAAACTCTCTAATAGTCCACTTGTTCAAATTTAGGTTCTCTAGGGTGAGGCATTTGATTCCAAAACCGCGAAAAAGTCTAGCTCGATTCAATAGCCGGATTGGAAACTTTTCTTTGTTTTAACTTCCTATCTAAAATCGAGGTCGACACAAAGATTTCGATGGAATTCCAAGATTTCACTCTAAACAAGTGTTACTTTGAGGCCTATGACAAGTGATGATTAGAAAACTCTCTAATAGTCCACTTGTTCAAATTTAGGTTTCTAGGGTGAGGCATTTGATTCCAAAACCGTCGAAAAAGATTTCGATTCAATAGCCGGATTGGAAACTTTTCTTGACCTATCCACCCTAGTTCCTATTTGAGGCCGTGTCGTGATTCTTTTTTTTCTAATAGTCACTTGTTCGACACAAAGATTTTCGATGGAATTCCAAGATTTCATTCTAAACAAGTGTTACTTTGAGGCCTATGACAAGTGATTCTTAGAAACTTCTCTTTAATAGTCCACTTGTTCAAATTTAGGTTCTCTAGGGTGAGGCATTTGATTCCAAATATTAAAAAGTCTAGCTCGATTCAATAGCCGGATTGGAACCATTTTCTTGACCTATCCACCTAACTTCCTATCTATCTTTCGTGTCGTTCCCCTTCTTTTTTGCACGGGAGGTGGACACAAAGATTTTCGATGGAATTCCAAGATTTCACTCTAAACAAGTTCTACTTTGAGGCCTATGACAAGTGATTCTTAGAAAAACTCTCTAATAGTCCACTTGTTCAAATTTAGGTTCTCTAGGGTGAGGCATTTGATTCCACAACCGCGGAAAAGTCTAGCTTCGATTCTATAGCCGGATTGGAAACTTCTCTTTGTTTTGAGTTCGGCTGAAATCGGCGCCACAGTCCCTAATGTCACATCCGGTAACATATATTAACGGTTGGGGAACACAATGTAAATGATCCTACCATCATCTAACCAACCCACCCTAACTTCCTATGTACCTTTAGGTGTCGCTCCTCTTGTTTCGCACGGAGGTCGACACAAAGATTTTCGATGGAATTCCAAGATTTCACTCCAAACAAATTCAACTTTGAGGCCTATGACAAGTGATTCTTAGAAAAACTCTCTAATAGTCCACTTATTCAAATTTAGGTTCTCTAGGGTGGGGCATTTGATTCCATAACCGCAAGAAGTCTAGCTCGTTTCTAAAGCCGGATTGGAAACTTCTCTTTGTTTTGAGTTCGCTGAAATCAGGCCAACAGTCCCTAATGTCACATCCAAGAACATATATTAACGGTTGGGGAACACAATGTAAATGATCCTACCATCATCTAACCTACCCACCCTAACTTCCTATGTACCTTTCGTGTCGTTCCCTTCTTGTTTCGTGTGGAGGTCCACACAAAGATTCTCGATGGAATTCCAAGATTTCACTCTAAACAAGTTCTACTTTGAGGCCTATGACAAGTGATTCTTAGAAAAACTCTCTAATAGTCCACTTGTTCAAATTTAGGTTCTCTAGGGTGGGGCATTTGATTCCACAACCGCGGAAAAGTCTAGCTTGATTCTATAGCCGGATTGGAAACTTCTCTTTGTTTTGAGTTCGCGCTGAAATCAGCGCTAACATCCCTAATGTCACATCCAAGAACATATGTTAACGGTTGGGGAACACAATGAAAATGATCCTACCATCATCTAACCTACCCACCCTAACTTCCTATGTACCTTTCGTGTCCCCTTGTTTCGGCACGGAGGTCGACACAAAGATTTTCGATGGAATTCCAAGATTTCACTCTAAACAAGTTCTACTTTGAGGCCTATGACAAGTGATTCTTAGAAAAACTCTCTAATAGTCCACTTGTTCAAATTTAGGTTCTCTAGGGTGGGGCATTTGATTCCACAACCGCGAAAAGTCTAGCTCGATTCTATAGCCGGATTGGAAACTTCTCTTTGTTTTGAGTTCGGGCTGAAATGCCCAACAGTCCCTAATGTGACATCCGGTAACATATATTAACGGTTGGGGGAACACAATGTAAATGATCCTACCATCATCTAACCTACCCACCCTAACTTCCTATGTACCTTTCGTGTCGTTCCCCTTGTTTTTGATGCACGGAGGTCCACACAAAGATTTTCGATGGAATTCCAAGATTTCACTCTAAACAAGTTCTACTTTGTGGCCTATGACAAGTGATTCTTTGAAAACTCTCTAATGGTCCACTTGTTCAAATTTAGGTTCTCTAGGGTGGGGCATTTGATTCCACAACCGGAAGAAGTCTAGGGGCTTTTGATTGAAACATCTCTTTGTTTTGAGTTCGCTACGGAAATCAGCAAAAGTCCCTAATGTCACATCCAAACATATATTAACGGGCTGGGGAACACAATGTAATTGATCCTACCACCATCTAACCTACCCACCCTAACTTCCTATGTACCTTTTGTGTCATTCCCTTCTTGTTTCTAGGACGTAGGTCGACACAAAGATTTTCAATGGAATTCTAAGATTTCACTCTAAACAAGTGCTACTTGAGGCCTATGACAAGTGATTCTTAGAAAAACTCTCTAATGGTCCACTTCTTCAAATTTAGGTTCTCTAGGGTGAGGCATTTGATTCCAAAAACCGCGAAAAAGTGTAGCTCGATTCAATAGCCGGATTGAAACTTTTCTTGACCTATCCACGTCTAACTTCCTATCTACCTTTCGTGTCGTTCCCTTCTTTTTTTCGTGACGGAGGTCGACACAAAGATTTTCAATGGAATTCCAAGATTTCACTCTAAACAAGTGTTACTTTGAGGCCTATGACAAGTGATTCTTAGAAAAACTCTCTAATAGTCCACTTGTTCAAATTTAGGTTCTCTAGGGTGAGGCATTTGATTCCACAACCGCGAAAAAGTCTAGCTCGATTCTATAGCCGGATTGGAAACTTTCTTTGTTTTGAGTTGGGCTGAAATCAGCGCCAACAGTCCCTAATGTCACATCCGGTAACATATATTTTTGAGATCACAATGTAAATGATCCTACCATCATCTAACCTACCCACCCTAACTTCCTATGTACCTTTGGTGTCGTTCCCTTGTTTCGAGACGGAGGTCGACACAAAGATTTTCGATGGAATTCCAAGATTTCACTCTAAACAAGTTCTACTTTTGAGGCCTATGACAAGTGATTCTTAGAAAAACTCTCTAATAGTCCACTTGTTCAAATTTAGGTTCTCTCTAGGGTGGGGCATTTGATTCCACAACCGCGGAAAAGTCTTTAGCTTGGTTTGGGGAACACAATGTAAATGATCCTACCATCATCTAACCTACCCACCCTAACTTCCTATGTACCTTTCATCAGCCTGTCGTTCCCCTTGTTTCATTTCGGAGGTCGGACACAAAAGATTCTCGATGGAATTCCAAGATTTCACTCTAAACAAAGTTCTACTTTGAGGCCTATGACAAGTGATTCTTAGAAAAACTCTCTAATAGTCCACTTGTTCAAATTTAGGTTCTCTAGGGTGGGGCATTTGATTCCACAACCGCGGAAAAGTCTAGCTTGATTCTATAGCGGATTGGAAACTTCTCTTTGTTTTGAGTTCGCGCTGAAATCAGCCCAACGGTTCTAATGTCACATCCGGTAACATATGTTAACGGTTTGGGGAACACAATGTAAATGATCCTACCATCATCTAACCTACCCACCCCTAACTTCCTATGTACCTTTAGGTCGTTCCCCCTTTGTTTCGGTACGGAGGTCGACACAAAGATTTTCGATGGAATTCAAGATTTCACTCTAAACAAGTTCTACTTTGTGGCCTATGACAAGTGATTCTTAGAAAAACTCTCTAATAGTCCACTTGTTCAAATTTAGGTTCTCTAGGGTGGGGCATTTGATTCCACAACCGCTTGGAAGTCTAACTCGTTTCTAAAGCCGGATTGGAAACTTCTCTTTGTTTTGAGTTCGCGCTGAAATCAGCGCCAGCGGATCCCTAATGTCAAATCCGTAACATATATTAACGGTTGGGGAACACAATGTAATTGATTCTACAATCATCTAACCTACCCACCCCTAACTTCTACCTTTCTATGTCCCCTTCTTGTTTTAAGTACGTAGGTAGACACAAAGATTTTCAATGGAATTCTAATATTTCACTCTAAACAAAGTGCTATTTTGAGGCCCATGACATGTGATTCTTAGAAAAAACTCTTTAATAGCCCACTTGGTCA
>JADLZK010003249.1:0-61571 GCA_015847255.1 Hyparrhenia diplandra
TTTCTACAGATTTAAACCACTTCCCACGACTAGATCAGATCAATTCACCGCATGATACAATCTAACCATGACAAGCTAAAAGCACGCATACATCTAAATAGATCTACAAATACTCATTACTCGATGAAGCGTATATGCATAAACAAGAAGTGTACATGTAAGCTTAATCTAAAGTAAAGAC
Organism: Hyparrhenia diplandra; assembly: GCA_015847255.1. Taxonomy (NCBI): domain Eukaryota; kingdom Viridiplantae; phylum Streptophyta; class Magnoliopsida; order Poales; family Poaceae; genus Hyparrhenia; species Hyparrhenia diplandra. The sequence continues at coordinate 182 of JADLZK010003249.1, forward strand.
AGGATCTATTCTTATTAGTCCGCCGCACGACTAACCATCCTAAACCCTTTTCGTCCTAACAAAGAATCCAATCGCGATGATACAATCGCAACAAGCTAATCCACCGCATGATACAAAGCCTTGCCGACTAGACTCTAACAATAGGTAAACTTACACATGCAAGCTACACGTAGATGCATAATCGCTTTAGGCAAGCTTGCCTTAATCGGGGTCCATGAAGAAGGAACTTACACGCGAAAACCTTAGCCCGGCCGCACGACTCATGACTAAACGTAATTAACCCATTAACATAACAACTTAGATTGATCTAAGCTCTGGCTATGATAAGTTTAATAGATCTAATGACAAACTAAGATAAAAGTTGAAAGCATTGATGACATCTAGATCTAACAAAAGATAAAGCCGAGCCATATCAATCTAAATTGGGCAAAAAAGTGTGTGCAATCGTAATAAAAATAATAAATGAAAGCATGCACCACATGGTAACTCAATGAATTCACTAGATTTGCCAAATCTAATGAAGCCGTATAACTAGCTCCAAGCTAGACCTTAGCCTCGCCGAGATGACTCATGATCTAACAAAGAACCCTCCTCGCTCCATAACCTAAATCCGCCGCATGATACTAAGCATGGTAACAAGACTACTTACATCACGATCTATATCCGCCGCATGATACTAGAACATAATGTAAGGTTGCCATACTTACGGAGGTCGACGGATCGATGTACCCTCTCGCAGTAGATCGACAACACGACTTGGACTCGAAGGGGTGGCGCTGGAGCCGGGTTTGTTGTTATATTGATTGAGTTGTTTTGTTACAGCTTGCCATGGGTATTATATTTATACCCCTCGACTTGACACGCAGTCCTAACCGACTACGATTACAAAAACGGAAAAGATCTAGCTAAGATACATTGTCCTCCAAGTCTTTTCGGAGTCTTGAGGTTGTACGTGACACGGGCTCTTCCCTAAATAGTTTGCCTTGAAGTCCTTAAGCTCGTTAATCATCTCGTGAGCCCTCGACTTGAACTCTCCTTAGATACATATCTTAACCGAATGAAAGAGCTTCACCGACCGCTATAGTAACGCCGACTACTTGGTTCCATATAAAGCTCGCCGAATGGTCTTCTCCCGATTGTTCTTTATTAGCATCTTGTAATCGGCCTTCATCAACATTTTGACATTATCCGACTCTTACCAAATTTTAGTGTTAACACATGCCCTCAATTTTGGGGTAAAAATACTTTTGCTCCAAAATTGACCATAATCCATCAACTTCCTCTCGCTTTTCGAACCAAACCTCTTGATGGGCCGGATCAATCAAGGTCCACTAGATGACCGCTCTAGAGACTTCCATCGTACTCATTCGGCATCCTAATTAGTTTTCGGGACTTGCACCACCGAAATTTCCACCTATGTGAATCCAAGCAACCAGCCGTCTCGCTCCCAAGATATTTCAAGGTAGGCACCGAATTGATTTTCACCTCAATTTTCTATAGTCGCCGTGATTGCGCCCTTTGGCTCCTTCCGTATAAATACAAAGCGCATACCTTCGGGGTAGTAGCCATCTAGATCTTTCATATCTTCCAGCCTCTCTCTTTCCCTCAAGCCCGGATCAAATGGCGGGTTCAAGCAACAAGCCGGCCGGGCCGGGCCAATCCCCACCCCCCCTCAAGAAGCCAAAGATTGGAGTAAGTTCATTTTAACTCGCTTTGATTCTCGTTTTGATTTTTCCTCCGCACCGAATCTGATTTTTATTTTTGAAAACCCCAAATGTCAAGCAGCCGCTGCCAAAACGCCAATTGCGCTTTGCCAGCCGAAGCGGGCAAGAAGAGGCGCTCAAGGTGGAGCGGAGACGCATCAAGAAACCCTCCAAGATCCGGAGGACGGGGAGAGGATCCCGACCAGCCCAAAGGGCCTAAGACTTCTTCGGGAGAACAAAGAACCGTAAGTCCTCGTGAGCAATTCTCTCCTTATGATGTTTATCCTCTCAGAGTAGTCAATTTATCCGATCTTTCTTCTTTTTAGGTCAAGCGAGGAGGTTTGGTCGCTTGATCGGCGCGACCGCGAGCCGATCAAAGAGTCGAAAGAGGACAGCCCACCGTGCCCCCATCGTGCTCGTAAGATCCGTGTTGCTTACGCGCCTAAAGGTCGCCTATGACAACATCAGAGATTAGGAGAATGTAATTTTGTATGGTGGCTCTTTTATCAATAATAAAAATTAAGTTTGCCTATCTTTTTCTCAAGCACTTCGCCTTTATAAATCTTCTTTATTTAATACTTGTCCGATTAATCCGATGTCTAATCAATCTTGCCGAATAATCTTATCAACACAAACCCATGGCAAATCCAGAAATAACAAAACTAACCTTCCGATAAATATCCTAATATAACGCGATTTCGTATTTAAAGACAACACATTCAAGCTATTTTTTCATCTTTGGAATATTTTTGCGCTTAAAGGCAACATACCATTTGTATGCTAACTATTCTCCAACCCTTTTTTGGAATATTTTTTTTCGCTAAAGGTATGTTCTTATACATCGGCTATCTTGAAAAACACATTTTACTTCTCGTGCCCCAACTTCAATGCTAGGATAGTATTTTTTAGAAACCTTCCATTAACCGCCGACCTGAATTCTTCGGGCCTTTGTAAAGATATTAAGACATACGCATTCCCCGGGTACACACCTTAATACCCGAAAGGACCTTCCCAATTAGGGGACCATTTGCCTAACACTCTATCCTTGGTTCCAAGTGGTAGTATTGCTTTCCAAACTAAATTTCCTTGAGCAAACTCCTTAATTCTCGACCTTCTTGTTATAATACTTGGCAACACGTATTTTGTTTTTTCAATATTTTCCAAAGCTTTTAGACGAATCCGATGCGTGTCTTCTAATCCATCTATCATAAGATTTTTATAATCCTCTTTTGCTAAATCTTTTTCGCAATGTGACACGCCTAGACCTGCATTGCATCTCCCATGGTAATATCGCACGATGTCCATATACTAACTCATAAGGGGACATTTGAGTAGATCCATGACATGCCATTCCTGGTAGGCCCATAATGCCTCATTAAGAACCAAATGCCATCTCTTAGGCTTTTCTTCAATTTTCTTCTCGAATGATCTTGATCATAATCTTATTAGAAGCCTCAGCCTTTGGCCATTGGCTTGTGCATAGTAAAGGAGATGAATTATATAACTTGATTCCCATCTCCTCAAAGAAAGTCACGTATTCAAGAAAAATAAATCGCTCTTTGATCGGGCTTGTAATGGTTTCGTGGAATTCCAAAACCTGTAAATTATACGCTCTTAAAAAATTCAACCATGTTCTCTGATGTGACCTTCTTCAATGGGATAGCTTCAACCCACTTGGTAAAATAATCAAGTGGCCAAAAGTACAAACTTATGCCCTTTTCTTGATGGAGGATGAATCGACCAATTAAATCTATACCCCATCCTCTAAATGGCCAAGGTTTGACTATGGGGTTCAGATCGATGCCGGAGCTCTCTTGAATGTTACCAAATCTTTGACAATCTTGACATCCTTTATAATATTCAAAACCAATCTTCCAAAGATGGTTGGCCAAAAAATACCCTATCCTCCTAATAATCCACTTCATTCGGTAGGTCGACCGATGTGCACCGCATAAACCCTTCATGTACCTTATACATCATCTTTTTAGCTCTTCTAGACTCAAGCACTTAAGTAATACTCCATCTACGGATTTGTAATATAATTGATCATAAAGGAGCACAAACTTAATAGCTTTTGTACCTGAAGTTTCCGTGAAACCTTCTTTGATGGATTTCTCGAGGTATCTGCAATCTCGCCTTCCAATCAATATCACCTTGATCAACTTGATCTTTGCCGAATGCGCATACATCTCGCAACGAACTTTATTTTCTTTTTGTATCCAGAGGCACTTTGAGCTAACCTTGTTAGCTCTCCATTGTGCTCCCTTTGGATGTGATGTAAAGTCACCACCTTGAAAGTTCTCGAATCTCGACATTCCTCATAATAATTCCTTAGGATGTCATTCTTACACTCGTATTCGCCGGTCATTGCTTGATCACCAATTTAGAATCTCCAAAGATCTCAATTGCAACGGCTTCTACTTCTATAAGAAGTTGGAATCCTCTCGAGTAATGCTTCGCATCTGCCTCGATTGTTAGTAACAAAAGAGCATTAATAGGAATAGCAAACTCAAAAGATGCCCCTTTGGGTGAAATCAACAAAACACCTCGCACCTCCTCCGTTTTCACAACACTCCATCCATCAAAGAATAAAGCCCAAGGTGTAATGTTAATTATGCTAGCGTATGATCACGATGTTGAGTAACAAAATCAGCAATAATTTTGACCTTTAATGCCTTTTGTCGACATTCATACCTCAAATCAAATTCAAATAATTCTAACACCCACTTACCGATCCTTCCATTCAAAATTGGCATTGATAACATGTGTTTAATCACATCAAACTTAGATACTATTACACATTCGGCATTCAACAGATAGTGCCGAAAACTTAGTGCATGAGAAATAAACACATAAGCATAATTTTCTATAGCCGAATACCGTGTTTCAGATCCAACATTTCGGCTAAGATAGGCTACTACTGTTCTTTTTTTCCATCTTCTTTTCTTGCATAAGGGCCTTAACCCTATTGTCGATCATCGCCGCCACGTGCAGCTTGAAAGGTTTGTCAAGTTTTTGAGGGACCAAAGTGAGGTGCCTTCATGTATTCCTTTTTATCTCATCTAAAGCCTTTTCATGTACGTCACCCCCATAGAAACTTCGGTTTTTTTGAGCTTCAAAAGTGGAGAAAAATGACAAAACTCTTTCTCGATAAATTAGAGATGAATCTCCTTACGAAGTTAATCTTGCCAAGCAATGACCAAGTAGCTCCATGAGATCAAAAGGGAGGAGCAATATTTTCTATAGCTTCCATGCTTTTCTTTCCAACTTCAATCCCACCTTGTGAACTAAGAATCCCAAGAACTCACCAAATTTGAGACTCCAAAGGCACATTTGTTTGGATTCATCTTTAAACCATGTTTCCTCGTGCACTCCAAAGTCTTCCTTAAGTCGGCCCGGATGTTTCTTGTAATCCTTTGATTTGACAACCACGTCATCAATGTATACCTCCACTATTTTGCCGATCAACTCATGGAATATATAGTTCATAGCCCTCTGATAAGTTGCACCAGCATTCTTCAATCCAAATGTCATAACAATCCACTCGAATAATCCAATATGACCGACACGAAAGCGCTTTTTGAAATATCCTCAACGGACATGAAAATTTGGTTATAAACCCGCTCCTATCCATGAAGTCGATAATCATGTCCAAGCAGCTAAAGATCTACTAGCAAATCAAGAATCGGCATGGGATGTCCATCCATAGGAGTGGCTTTTGTTAAGATCTCTAAAATCTATGCAAACCCTCATCTTTTCGTTTCTTCTTGTAAAACGTGAACAATGCCGAAATCCACTCGCATATCCGCATGGCCGAATGAAGTCCGCTACCAATAGTCTTTCAATTTCTTTCTTCACGCCGGCCAATACCTTCTTCATAAATTTTCCGAGGAGGCTTTTTATAAGGACGATAACCTTGTTTGATTGATAATCGATGCTCAACGATTGAATGATCTGATCCAGGCATCTCTGAATAATCCCAAGCAAAGCAATCTTTGAATTCTTTGAGGAGATCTATCAATTCTTTCCTGAACTCGATCTAGTTGGGCAATCGATATATGTCGGCCTTGGCTTATCGCCACTACCAATGTCTATTTCTTCTAACTTATCAAATTTAATTTAAAGCCATGTCCAAGCTTCCCTTTGTTACCATCAATTGCTTCCCATTAAAAACTATTATAAAGCCGACTTCTTGGATCGGCCGTTGATCCCGGTAATGAGCACCGACAGACCTTCATTCCACTCTCTTCCCGAGAAACATTCTACGCCATCATATTTCGAATGATGGTTCGGCAAAGAATGACACTCACCGAGTCATCGACTTGAATTATCTCAACATCATCACCATCCTACTGAATTAAGATTTGATGCATGGTAGATGGAACACAACAATTAGCATGGATCCAATCCCTTCCAAGGAGCAAGATGTAGGTTCCCTTACCGCCGACCACAAAAAGGTAGTGATCAAAGTCTTCGAGCCGATCATGATCTCAACATGAACGCTCCGTAGGTATCCGGGCGATTGCCAAAGAAAAATCTCCGAGCACAATGTCTATTTTAGCAAATCCTCCTTGGTCATCCCCAGCCTTCCTCAAAGTTGTATAAGGCATAATATTGATAGCGGCTCCTCCATCAACTAACATGTGGGTCAAGGGCTTTCCATTGACAAATCCCTTTAGGTAGAGAGGTTTCAAGTGGTTGTGCTTCCCGGGCTTGTCAAATACGCCTTTTGTCTTGACATTGCTAACCGCCCCGTGAGGTCTATCATTTCTCTTGCCTAGATTGGAGAAAACATCATTATTTGAATAAGCATCTTCCTCTTTTCCGATCCACAGAGCCTGCTCCGTAGGAGCCGCAAACTCTATTGGGATGTAGAAGACCATGCCAACGTGCCGAATGCCCGCTTGTAACACTCTTCTACCGAATGGTCGGTTTCTTGAGTTTTCTTTTGGGCGCCACACTTGCTTGCGTCCGCCACGCTTTCTTTGAGCTCCCCTTTCCTCGAGATGTTGAACCCTTCTCTTCGCTCTTCCTCGGACCGAGGGCACCATTGCCCCTTCGCCATACGCATTCCCGAGGAGAGCCCGCATCGCCTTCGTAATCTTCAACATCAGCCCATGCTTAGTTAGCAACTCTTTGCCGGTATGAGACCCGCTTTGCTTCTATTTTTAAGCACCGATCATCCTCCGGGAAGCATGCTCCAGTCTTTCTTGGATGGGATGGCGGTTGACTCGCAGGCTCGCCTCAGATCCATGGTATTGTTCATCGCATTCAAAGGCGCTTGTTTCGGTAAAAGCAACTTCAAGCCTTCATTCCAAAGAATGTCTGAAGAAAGGACAGTCCCAATGAGACTCTCTCTCGTTCTCTCATGTACTCCTCCTCGCTCTAGGTGATACATCTCTTCTTCATACCTCTCGCCGCTTCAAAGAAGTCGCCGGCGCGTATCGTTTCTTTGCTGTCTTTGCCATTTGTTCAGCAGAATACGAGATGTTACCCTTGGTTTGAGGTTTCTCCTTTCTCCGTTCGCTATTCAAGAACCGAACACTACGCCTTTTGAGTTCAACACTAGTGACTGCCGACAGGGTCAATCGATCCACTTTGCCTTGCCCTTTCTCAAGTCAGACTTTCATCGGTCCTTTGCCTTTGGGATCACTTGCGGATACCATGTGTGTATCAAAAGCAACCATACCCGCTGGGAAGGGCTCGTTATCCACCTTCATGTTATTAGTGAACTTCAAGAGACCCCCGGCCAGATAGCCCTTTTGATCTGCCGTGCGAATAATCAGCAGTCATTGATGTTATGAGAGCTCATGTCATGTAGGCCACAAGATTTCCCGCCTTTACCCGCCGGGACGCCGCATAGAATGATTCTCCGCAGCTTAATGCGTCCTTCCTTGACCAAGAACTCGAACAGCTTGTCAGATTTGGAGACATCAAGTCGTATGCCCCCTTGAGTGTCTTCCTCTAGCGCCGACTAACCCGAACGGGTTCCTTACCCCGTGCAAACTCAGCAAAGAGCTATATCTTCCTAGCCATCATCCTCGTTCCTTTTCCGCTCCCTCCAAAAAGCCGATATGCTTCATAAGCTACGTTGTTGCCTCCTTTCTGGTAACAGGTGTCCTTCTTGATGCTCTGGAACAGATTGGCCATGAGCGACAAACGTCTTGAGAGCTGCCCAAGGTCTTCAAACTCCATGCCGACCAGCTTCTCTCTGATAGCTGGATGCATACCATGTATAGCCACGACCGACAATTGATGGTCTGGCAAGTTTAGAGAATAGCAGGAATTTTTAGTTTCCCGAACGCCGCAAGAACTCTTGAGGATTCTCATTATATCTCCTGTGTCAACCCCATCGTCAACAAGCTCCTTCTCATTGGAACCATCAAGAAATATGAATGGAACTTATTCTCCGGGTTCAGCCCAGTTCCAATAGAATGGGCCTAAGAACGTGGTAAACCAGAGAAGGTCGGCCCTATGAGGGATGTTGGGAAGTAGCTTAATCCTCCATGCTTCATCATTGGCAAGCTCTCCTAGCCGGATCAAGCAAACCGATCGATATGCTCGGTAGTAGAAGTGTCGCCCCCGCCCAAAGCTGAACTTGGTCAGGTCGGGCTTGGAGGCTTCGGGCCTTGAAGGAAGTGCCACTCGTTGTACCGATATGGTGACCGATACATATAGGGCCGATTCTTGGGCTTTATCCCAAATTGATTCTGCATCATATCGGCCATCCTCGCTAAGAGCATATCCACATTTGAATTCTGAGGTCCATAAAACTGTCCTGACTATCCAGCCGGTCTATACCCAGGATTTGGCATAGCATTGATGGTGGAGTAATCAGAGAACTCTGCTAACCAAGGCCAAAGGGATTTTTTTGCAACCCACTGGCCATTGGAGCAATGGAATAAGTGTTGTATGCCAGAGGATTACCAGGTGTACCGAATGCTAACTCTCCATATGTAGCAGGTGTCTTGGCTTCAGACTCCTTTGACATCTCCGGTGTCTTATTCTCTCCCCTCCAGCCTTCTTCAAATGTAGTTCTTTTCTTTGGTGGCGGCTTTGGCACGTGAAAGTATGTAGGCCCCGAAAGCTCACCGCATCGCTTCTTCAAAGTGCTTGTCAAACTCAGGTCTAGAGCAACTCCTCATGACATAGCGGAAGGTATTTAGGAACGTTGAGTTGTGATTAGTCATTGTTGTCCCCATGGCAACTGAGACAAGTTCCTCCATTCGACGGATTTCCTCTGCAGAGAGTCCATCGATTTCCTTTTCTCGCTCTTCTCTTCTTTCTCGCTTCGTGCTTCATTGTCACCGTGCATCATAATCTTTGGAAGTTCTATCTTCTCGAAGATCGCGCCTCTTGTTCTTGGAGAAGCATGACATGCACTTTTGCGCGAAGACTTTCGACAAATCTCTCTCACCGCATCTCCATGCCATTGGCTAGTCACCCAAACCGGAGCGTGATGATCGCACTTTTGTCGAGGTTCTCAAGCATCTTGTCTTGATCTTGAGTTGTCCCATCGGGCGTGCCAAAAGTGTGTTGACACAAAAGTGCCTCTTGTGCCTCACACACCGACAAGCCGGATTAGCTAGCTTTACTCGAGTGCCCGACACTATGTAAAAAGGCTCATAATCGCCAGTGCGCCCAGAGATGTCGCTTATAACGTGCGTCAGGTTAGATACCATCGACGCGCGGCCTAGGCGAGCGTCAGTAATAGGTGACGGCCGGTCCCAGACGGACAAAATGCGTCTGAAATAAGGGGTAATTACAGACGCGTATTTGCCCGACGTGTGTTTTTTCCGTTTAGACGGCTGTTTCTCCGTGATACTGACGCCGCGGTTGTAACAGACGTCTTTTCGAACCAAGTGTCTGTAACATTCACCGTACCTTAGACACGCGTTTGATCACAGACGCATTCTCGAGGCCGACCGTCGGTGGATGCGAGCCCGAATTCAGACGCGTGTTTGTATACAAACACTTTTTTGGTGCCACCCGCCTGTACCGTTGCGAGTATTACATGACACGCCGTGTCTTCACGCACGCTTGAATGTACGAAAGGTCCAGAATCGGCCACGTATATTAAAGTCGCCGTTTAGATTCGCATTTAGTTTTACCGTAAGGCGTCTCGCATATCCGAACCGTTACCGACGCTGCGGGCCATTTACAGACGTGTTTAGTCGACAGACCATCTATACCGCTTGAAACTATTGCAGATATTGGTCGGTAAACACGGCGTGGCGGGTGCATGTGTTCAGAACTCGCATTACGCGATGATCGCTGTCTTGTTAGAGATGATTTGTATCACCAGGTGTCCGTGATACACGAACCATTTTTACGCACACGCGATAATGTAGAGACGTGCGAATCGATAGGTGTCTGTACCATTCGAAATATTGCACGCTGACAATGTCAATATACGCTTGGTAGGTACACGCTACCGTAACTATCACGCCCATTACGCCGCACGTTTGTCAGAGACGATTTATAGCAACAGGTGTTTGTACATATACGGATTGTTACAGACGATTGGAATGTATGCCCGTCTGATCCTGACGTTTGTATGAGTATAGACGATTGGTAGTGGTATGTGTCGGTAACTAGAGTATCTCACCTACGTATATTGATAGGCATGAAGACAACAAAATCTACATAATACATTACCAAAGCCAAATGTTCTTTCACAAAGACACAGATTACTTACGATTTATGGTACATTAGCATTCATAAGGAAGTCATAACCATGCTTGATCCGAACCCGATTAGCAATCTCAAAGGTCGTGAAGGCATCTATGCTTGTGTAGTTAATCTGATTCGCTGACAACCGAAAAGTCCCCCATCGGGTGGTGATTGATGAAGTCGCCTTCTTCTTCTTCTTCTTCTTCTTCTTCTTCTTCTTCTTCTTCTTCTTCTTCCGACGAGGAATCAGAACCACCGACGCTAGAGTATCCAAATGAGGGGAGACACTGTTCTGCCAGATTGTTGTACTCGTTGACATCAAGAGCAGTGCACAATATGTTGTAAGTCGCGTGGATTGGAGACGTTGCACTCGCAGTCAACTTCAAGGCGTTCCACGTCCTGCTGTGGCCGCCCCAAAGGAACACATGGCCCTCATCTTGAAGAAAGTGGTTCAAAACTCACGGGGTAACCAGCCCCCAGCCTGGTGCACTTGATATACAAGGCATCGATGGCCAACACACAGCTGTAACAACGCGATCCTGTGCTCCCTTTTGCCAAACTCGTTGGGAGGAAGAATCCTCCACTCCGAGTCGAGGCCAACGAGCATACCTGCACTGTTTGGACTTTGGACACGGTTACCTCGGATTTCGTTGATGAAGTCCTCCACGACTGTGGCATCGCACGTGAGTGTCATGTCGATGTTCGGGTAGGGTATTACGACCGACGACCACATCTCTGGGCATGCGCGGTTCGCGCATGGCGCCGCCAGTTGATGCGAGATGACTCCATTTCTCGTGTTTTTTGCCGAGGGAGGAAACAAAGGCGCTTCGTGAAGTAGATGGGGTCTCGAACGGCATTGCCTGCCGCTAATGGTTGCGCCGGTTGAGTTGCGTCCGTTGGAACTTGTGAACAATCCATTAATCGTTGTGGAAGTTTAAATGACGGATTGATGCAATGGTGCATCCGTTTTTCGAGTTCAGATGTGGTTTTGGTGGATGCGTCGTGGGTACGAGAGTTGGCCGATGCGCCTGGGAGGTAGTGTCGCCTAGAAGTAAGCCCTCCCTACGGCCTCCACCTTGTAGAGTTTGGCTCGTGCCCGACGACGATTGGAAAGCTGCTTCGTTGGCTGTAACGAATGCATCTCTAAAGGCTACGAGGAAGATGAACAGGAGTTTTCTACTACGTGTAATTTTTCTTTTCTTGTGGATCCCTGTTTGTAAATGGGCCGTGTAATGCGTTCAGATAAATACATTTTCCTTCTCAAAAAATCGCATTGTGCAACCAGTTTTTATTAGTCTGGCTACATATGCGTGCATATGTTTGTGTGGTTAACAAGTTGTACGTACAAGCTTCTAGTCATCATATATTTTCTCAAACTGAACAAACTGGGTCATCGAGTTTGCATTATCACATTGTTTTAATACTACCCTAGCTAGTACATGATCACCAAAAGTAAGTCAAGACAACATAACACCAATCACATTATTTAGTGTGTTGTCGGCATCAGAGGCATGCCACCCCCGCTCGGGGTACTCAACACCAGCCTCAACAAACTGGCAAGCGAGCCTTTGCATCATGAGCCTCTCCTCTTCATTCTCAGCCTTCCCTTTCTTGAGATCCTCAACAACCCAAACAACTTCAAAGAGCTTTCGCATGAACATATATATGAGGGATCCAGATGAGATCGTTCGACAAAAACAAGTAATGGGTCGTCAAATCACAAGCATCGCTCATATATTTGGTCATTGAGAAACTGTTGTAGTGACATGCCAAAATAAAGCATGCATGCATGCAAAGTGAACTATGCCAAAACTGGTGGCCGTGAGAACTACCATTATATTCATAGATCTATGCCAAAAACAAGCTGGCCAAAATTGGTTTTCTCAATTTAAACAAAGCATGCATGTAATTGAACTATGCTAAAACTGGCAAAAACTGCTGGCCGTAACTACCATTCTAAGTATGCCAAAAACAGTTGGCCTTGCCAAGCCAAAATGGGTTTTCTCAGTTCGCCGCTACTAAAATCAAAACTAGTAGTATAACCGGGCTACCGGTATACTAAAATTGGTCTTCATATGGCATTAGTACCTACGCCAATGACGATCTTTGCTTCCATCTCTTCACCGCCGCCTCCGGCTTCTTGGCTCCTTGCCTCGACGCCGCCGCCGAGGACTTCTCCTTCGCCCTCACCTCCGCCTCCCGCTTCCTGGCCTTGCCTCGACGCCGCTGCCGAGGACTTCTCCTTCGCCCTCGCCTCGCAACCTTAGTTAGGTGGATAGGTTAGATGATGGTAGGATCAATTACATTGCGTTTCCCCAACCGTGAAATATATGTTTCTAGATGTGACATTGTGTAACACCCGGTTTTAAGAACAAAACCAGATGATGCTATATGTGAGCCCTAGAAGTCAAATCTCACATATAGTTTACAAATGAATGGTAGTATCAATTCACAATGCTTAAATATGACTAACATAACATAAAAAGACATAACCCGCCTAGCGCATAAACTAAAAGACACTCGATCTTCCGGGTGTGGACTCCACAGGAACGATCGACCGGTTGATCACAAGCCTAACTTTCTCCCGAGGTGGGGTGAAATAGCAAGGGTGAGTCCATGTCGAACTCCGCAAATATAGTTAGGCAATATCTACCCAAAAACCCATGATCATTATAACATAAATAATGAATAGCATGAAACGATAAATCATGAACAATTTAATAAGCATGTGTAGCCAACAGCTATATCATAAACAACATCATCAATAAAAAGTAAATCCTTCCTCGGTTTTCCGGCCGTTCATAACCGCGAACACGGCTGATATATCAGTTTTTAACTCTGCGCAGAGGTGTACACTTTCATTACGGGTTATAACTTTTCACCGCATGGGTTCTAGACTCCCAAACAATGCAAACCCATATAAAGTCTTTCAAGGGTTCACCTAAAAATATTAGTGGCCAACAAAGCTACAACCCCGTTTCTCCCAATTCGCAAAACCACCAACAAAGATAACCAAAGCCCTTTAACGACTAAAGCCAGAGCCATGTAGCCCCATAGCTGTACGGTAAATCCCGGATTTTGCCAAAGGATAAGTCCTTATGGAGAGCTAAGAGTATCATAAACAAAACATAGCTCTTTTCGCCCCTATGAACCATGTTATCAACAATTCATAATTAACGCTCAGTGCATAATCATTAAGCAAGTCATAAGATCATGGTTTAAAGCTAGCATATCCCAAAACTATACTTGCCTTATTTAGATATCCTTCTTCAAGTCCAAAGCTTTCCCAAAAAAACACCTTCTCGATCAACAACTTCTTCCGAACACCACGTAAAACTCGTCTACTTGGTTCCAATCAAGAACACACAACCATATAGAGTCAATCATGCATAACAAACAAGACTACAATTAGAACAAGTACACCAACAAAGTGGAAAAAACAGTTTGAAAAGCTTATAAAACTATTCTACACGCCTCTACGATCACGTAGACATAAAGATCACCGAAAACGGGACTAGAACGGAGAAGACACGCTAAAGAATAAATTAAATATAAACTGATTTTGATGGAAAGGGAAAGACACAAGGCAACGTCAACAAGAGATCATTGCCGAGATAAACATGAAGGATATAGTGGAATTGATTTGTTAATGGAATAAAAGATACGTACGTATACATCAAAGGACTAAACATTGAGATGTATTCTGAGTAGTATTTCTAGAATTAATTTTATAAAGGAAAACGGCATCAAAATTGCATGTAGCATGTGACGTGATGATGGTGTCAACAAATTAACTAGATCAAATCATGAAGGCAAGGCCGGGCCGCTTGGTTTATTAGTTTGCTCACGATGATGCATGTACTTATATATACATTATCATGTATTTTTTAATTGTTCTTGTGAAGGAAAACGGCAACAAATCGTATTGATGTCAGCACAATGTTATCAAAGCTACATATCACGCCATCAAGCTAGCAATCTAGCAAGCAAGGCACGATGCAAATGCATGCTCGGCGTGACTTGGGAGCATCGACTGGCACCGCAGTTCGCAAATGTGCAAGGAGATGATGGAGAACTCACAAAGAGGCTCAAGTCGGGTCGAAACAAACAGTGGACGTGCCGATGATCGATGACGGCAACAACGAATGCCATGTTAGAGCAGCGCCACTTCGCTCTGTTGCGGATAAGAAGAAAAAGAAACAAAGTGACTACTAGGCATCGATCTATGATCATGACAGGGAACAAGATGGAATGAAGAACAACATCTAAAGTTTCATCACCTTGATGCTTAAAAGACGCCACTAGTTCTTGATGACAGCCGATGCAGCCAGAGGTCAAGGAGAGCTCACCAAGATCAAGAATAGAGGCGTCACAGATTTGAGGTCAATGAATTGCTCGTGATGGCGGTCGGCGCCAACAACCAAACTTCAGCGATTTAAACGACTAAAAACCATGGCGACGGCTCCATCTAGGTTCCACTACCGCCGATGCTCAACGCGAGGCCGGTGGCTTTGAGTTAGGGTTGGGAAAAACTCGGGTTCCATGTATACCGCTTAGCTTAAATAGGTGCTAAGCTCGTGCAGGTACAAGGAAAAGGGCTGGCTTGTGCGGGCACGCTGCTGGTGGATGGATTGACCTTGGTCGCCGGCCCAAGTGCAAAGGGAGAAGGAACAGCGAGACCAAGCATGGTATGCTTCTCGGTGTTTCCAAGGAGACAAAGGGATCGAGAGTCCAAGATGCTCACGAGGTGGAATGAACCATGCAGTAATCGCCTCGTAGGGTCCAGCCATCATGGAGATTAAGTCATGACCCGTAAGATATACACAACTAGAAGGAGACACTAGAAGGAACCGGGAGCCTAGACGATCAGCCTAGAGTGAAAGGAAGGTATCCAGCGGTCAAGAGAAAAGAAAATGACCATGCGGGCCAATGGAAGGGAGAAAAATGAATAAAAGAATATCTTTTCTTTTTATTTAAAAACGAATTTCAAATGCATTTGCAAAAGATTTTGAATTGAGTTTCAATTTCAAGAAAAAACTAAACCATATAAAAATAATGATGCTCCAAGCATGAATGCACAAACATGTGTCTAGCCTTGTATTGAATTTTAACTTCATGTAAAAAATTATTATTTTCCTATATTTTATGAGCACAAAATACATAAATAAATCATTTTATTCTATTTTCAAAAGAGGCAAAATTTGGGGTGTTACAAATCTACCCCTTAAGATGAATCTCATCCCGAGATTCGGAAGATAAAGATCGAAGAGATTTAGATACTCCGTCTGCGAATCTTTTGTCACTTTCGTCAAGTATTTCCATTTTCTCGGAATGACGTTGCCTTGCTTTTTCCTGTTCTAAAAATCTTACTCCAAATGATTTGCTATCTTATTCCAAGTAGGTAATTGAACAACTCGGAGTAACTCCATCCAATTCCTAGTAACATCCAATTGTTAGCACACTTGTTACCTTTTTAGTAACCTTAGATGCATTTGCCGCAAACAGATCTTTGGAACACTCTTCACATCGATGTTCTTTATGACCCTTTGAGATTAAGCTGTCCCCGACAATTCCTTGTCCCCGACAATTACAAACCGCAACATCTTAAGCCTCAACATGTTCTCGCTTTGTCACTTTCTAACCGCACTAACCAACCTCCTACGCCGTATACTCACCTCTAGTTCCTACCATCCGGTGATCAACAATGGTAACATCAACAAAGATAGATGATCATAAACACGGGGTAATCCAAGAGACAAATTCACAATTTGTTAACCTCACAACTTAAAGATATATTGATAGAAACAAGAACGCTAGGTTATGACACACTTAAGTTGGTAGAAAATAGTACATAACAGTAAACTAGTCCAGATTCCCGACAAAGACAGTTGCATCACCTTGTGATTTTCATAACTCTCAAAACCAGACAAGGCTATGAAGGTGATTCTTGCGCTCAGATAAAGATATGGAAGTCTACTTTTGTCCAGATTTATTCCATGATTTTTGATGGTCCAAGGGCAGAGGTATAAACCAAGGAAGACAGATTACTATGAAAAGACGGGACAGGCGTAAAACAATAAAACCAACCCGACTATTTATTACACTAAATCCCTAAACCTTAAGCCTATAAACTAAATGAAATTGTAGGCAATCCCACAAAATCATTTCACTCAATACAAAGATCCAAGACAAACATATGCATAATAAAAATTCAACAAAGCAATAGAGATGCACAAATCAAACAATGACTCAACTTTTGCAACTAACGTTTTGTTGCATAAGGGGGCTTACATTCCTACTTAAACATGGTGTGATTGTAGTGACATCCAGGGTAACACCTTTTGCGTATGGATGGCGGGACACGCCCTCCACTTCATTGATCCTTGGTAGTCCAACATGACTTTTCCACTCATCAATCTCATCAAGAGCTTCCTCATGATGTTTCGTACTTCCGCCAAGCTCTAGTTGACTATCTTCCAACTTCTATGCTCCAAGAACTCTTATACTTAGGATGCGCCCACTTAGTGCATCTATACTCCAATTGAGCATGCTGATCTGGGTACCAGTCTTGCAATATACGCATCAACCGAGGATGAAAGAAGGTAAAGGTGTCCAATTCTAACTAGGCTTGCGTCCTACAGTCAGCACGGAGCTGATACCAATTTGTAACACCCGGTTTTAAGAACAAAACCAGATGATGCTATATGTGAGCCCTGGAAGTCAAATCTCACATATAGTTTACAAATGAATGGTAGTATCAATTCACAATGCTTAAATATGACGAACATAACATAAAAGACATAACCTCAGCTAGCAGACAACGGAAAGACACTCTGATCTTCTGGTGTGGACTCCACAGGGAACGACTGACTGGTTGATCACAAGCCTAACTTTCTCCTGAGGTGGGGTGAAATAGCAAGGGTGAGTTCATGTCGAACTCCGCAAATATAGTTAGGCAATATCTACCCAAAAACCCATGATCATTATAACATAAATAATGAATAGCATGAAACGATAAATCATGAACAATTTAATAAGCATGTGTAGCCAACAGCTTATATCATAAACAACATCATCAATAAAAAGTAAATCCTTCCCTCGGTTTTCCAGGGCCGTTCATAACCGCGAACACGGCCTGATATATCGTTTTTAACTCTACGCAGAGGTGTACACTTTCACTACAGGTTATGACTTTTCACTGCATGGGTTCTAGACTCCCAAACAATGAAAACCCATATAAAGTCTTTCAAGGGTTCACCTAAAAATATTAGTGGCCAACAGAGCTACAACCCCGTTTCTCCCAATTCTGGCAAACCACCAACAAAGATAACCAAAGCCCTTTAACGACTAAAGCCAGAGCCATGTAGCCCCCATAGCTGTACGGTAAATCCCGGATTTTGCCAAAGGATAAGTCCTTATGGAGAGCTAAGAGCATCATAAACAAAACATAGCTCTTTCGCCCTATGAACCATGTTATCAACAATTCATAATTAACGTTCAGTGCATAATCATTAAGCAAGTCATAAGATCATGGTTTAAAGCTAGCATATCCCAAAACTATACTTGCCTTATTTAGATATCCTTCTTCAAGTCCAAAGCTTTCCCAAAAAAACACCTTCTCGATCAACAATTTCTTCGAACACCACGTAAAACTCGTCTACTTGGTTCCAATCAGCAACACACAACCATATAGAGTCAATCATGCATAACAAACAAGACTACAATTAGAACAAGACACCAAGAAGTGGAAAAAACAGTTTGAAAAGCTTATAAAACTATTCTACACGCCTCTACGATCACACAGACATAAAGATCATTTAAAAAACGGACTAGAACGGAGAATACACACGAATTTACGAGCCAAGCAAGAATAAATTAAATATAAACTGATTTTGATGGAAAGGAAAAGACACAAGGCAACGTCAACAAGAGATCATTGCGGAGATAAACATGAAGGATATAGTGGAATTGATTTGTTAATGGAATAAAAAGATACGCGACGTATACATCAAAGGACTAAACATTGAGATGTATTCTAAGTAGTATTTCTAGAATTAATTTTATAAAGGAAAACGGCATCAAAATTGCATGTAGCATGTGACGTGATGATGGTGTCAACAAACTAACTAGATCAAATCATGAAGGCAAGGCCAGGCTGCTTGGTTTATTATTTTGCTCGCTGATGATGCATGTACTTATATATACATTATCATGTATTTTCAGAATTGTTCTTGTGAAGGAAAACGGCAACAAATCGTATTGATGTCAGCACGATGTTATCAAAGCTACATATCACGTCATCAAGCTAGCAATCTAGCAAGCAAGGCACGATGCAAATGCATGCTCGGCGTGACTTGGGAGCATCGACCGCTAACGCAGTTCGCAACAGCAAGGAGATGATGGAGAACTCACAAAGAGGCTCAAGTCGGGTAGAAACAAACAGTGGACGCGCCGATGATCGATGACGGCAACAACGAATGCCATGTTAGAGCAGAGCGCCACTTCGTTCTGTTGCGGATAAGAAGAAAAGAAACAAAGTGACTACTAGGCATCGATCTATGATCATGACAGGGAACAAGATGGAATGAAGAACAACATCTAAAGTTTCATCACCTTGATGCGAAAGACGTCACTAGTTCTTGATGACAGCGATGCAGCCGGAGGTCAAGGAGAGCTCACCAAGATCAAGAATAGAGGCAGTCACAGTTTGAGGTCGATGAATTGCTCGTGATGGCGGTCGGCGTCAACAACCAAACTTCAGCGACGAAACGACGAAACCATGGCGACGGCTCCATCTAGGGTTCCACGGCTGCTGATGCTCAACGCGAGGCCGGTGGCTTTGAGTTAGGGTTGGGAAAAACTCGGGTTCCATGTATACCGCTTAGCTTAAATAGGTGCTAAGCTCGTGCAGGTACAACGAAAAGGGCCGGCTTGTGCGGCACGCGCGTTGGTGGATGGATTGACCGTGGTCGTCGCCCAAGTGCAAAGGGAGAAGGAACAAAGTGCACCAAGCATGGTATGCTTCTTGGGTGTTTCTAAGGAGACAAAGGGATCGAGAGTCCAAGATGCTCACGAGGTGGAACAGTAAAAAATGAAGAATCGCCTCGTAGGGTCCAGCCATCATGGAGATTAAGTCATGACCCGTAAGATATACACAACTAGAAGGAGACACTAGAAGGAACTGGGAGCCCGGACGATCAGCCCAGAAAGTGAAAGGAAGGTATCCCGGTCAAGAGAAAAGAAAATGACCATGCAGGCCAATGGAAGGGAGAAAAATGAATAAAAAGAATAACTTTTTCTTTTATTTCAAAACGAATTTCAAATGCATTTGCAAACAGATTTTGAATTGAGTTTCAATTTCAAGTAAAAACCAAACCATATAAAAATAATGATGCTCCAAAGATGAATGCACAAACATGTGTCTAGCCTTGTATTGAATTTTAACTTCATAAAAATTATTATTTTCCTATATTTTATGAGCACAAAATACATAAATAAATCATTTTATTCTATTTTCAAAAGAGGCAAAACTTGGGGTGTTACACATTGTAGACGCTGACCCTAATTTCAGCGCGAACTCAAAACACGTAGAAGTTTCTAATGCGGCTATAGAATCGACCTAGACTTTTTCGCGGTTGTGGAATCAAATGCCTCACCCTAGATAACCTAAATTTGAAGAAGTGGACCATTAGAGAGTTTTTCTAAGAATCACTTGTCATAGGCCTCAAAGTAGCACTTGTTTAGAGCAAAATCTTAGAATTCCATCGAAAATATCCTGCGGTCGACCTACGTACCGAAACAAGAAGGGGAACGACACCAAAGGTACATCGGAAGTTAGGGTGGATAGGTTAGATGATGGTAGGATCAATTACATTGCGTTCCCCTAAAGTTAATATAAGTTTCTCGATATGACATTGCGGACTGCTGGCGCTAATTTCAGCGCGAACTCAAAACAAAGAGAAGTTTCCAATCCGGCTATAGAATCGACCTAGACTTTTTTGCGGTTGTGGAATCAAATGCCTCACCCTAGATAACCTAAATTTGAAGAAGTGGACCATTAGAGAGTTTTTCTAAGAATCACTTGTCATAGGCCTCAAAGTAGCACTTGTTTAGAGCGAAATCTTAGAATTCCATCGAAAATCTCTATGCTGACCTACGCATCGAAACAAGAAGGGAACGACACAAAAAGGTACGTAGGAAGTTAGGGTGGATAGGTTAGATGATGGTAGGATCAATTACATTGCGTTCCCCAACCGTTAATATATGTTTCTAGATGTGACATTGGGGATTGCTGGCGCTAATTTCAGCGCGAACTCAAAACAAAGAGAAGTTTCCAATCCGGCTATAGAAACGACCTAGACTTTTCGCGGTTGTGGAATCAAATGCCTCACCCTAGATAACCTAAATTTGAAGAAGTGGACCATTAGTGAGTTTTTTTAAGAATCACTTATCATAGGCCTCAAAGTAGCACTTGTTTAGAGCGAAATCTTAGAATTCAAAAAAAAAAAAAAAAAAAATCTTAGAATTCCATCAAAAATCTCTCAGGCCGACCTACGCATCAAACAAGAAGGGGAACGACACAAAAGGTAATGTAGGAAGTTAGGTGGATAGGTTAGATGATGGTAGGATCAATTACATTGCGCCTCCCCAACCGTTAATATATGTTTCTATATGTGACATTGGGGATCGCTGGGCGCTGATTTCAAATGCGAACTCAAAAAGAAAGAGAAGTTTTCAATACGGCTATCGAATCGACGTGAGACTTTTTCGCGGTTGTGGAATCAAATGCCTCACCCGAGATAACCTAAATTTGAACAAGTGGACCATTAGAGAGTTTTTCTAAGAATCACTTGTCATATGCCTCAAAGTAGCACTTGTTTAGAGTTTAAATTTGGTAATTCCATCGAAAATCTCTCGTGTCGATCTACGCATCAAAACAAGAAGGGGAACGACACCAAAGGTACATAGGAAGTTAGGGTGGATAGGTTAGATGATGGTAGGATCAATTACATTGCGTTCCCCTAAAGTTAATTTATGTTTCTAGATGTGACATTGCGGATCGCCGGGCGCTAATTTCAGCTGAACTCAAAACGAGAGAGAAGTTTCCAATCCGGCTATCGAATCGACCTAGACTTTTTCACGGTTGTGGAATCAAATGCCTCACCCTAGATAACCTAAATTTGAAGAAGTGGACCATTAGAGAGTTTTTCTAAGAATCACTTGTCATAGGCCTCAAAGTAGCACTTGTTTAGATCGAAATCTTAGAATGTCATCGAAAATCTTCGCGGCCGACCTACGCATCGAAACAAGAAGGGGAACGACACAAAAGGTACGTGAGGAAGTTAGGGTGGATAGGTTAGATGATGGTAGGATCAATTACATTGCGTTCCCCAACCGTTAATATATGTTTCTATATGTGACATTGGGGATCGGCTGGCGCTGATTTCAGCACGAACTCAAAAGAAAGAGAAGTTTCCAATGCGGCTATCGACCGACCTAGACTTTTTCGCGGTTGTGGAATCAAATGCCTCACCCTAGATAACCTAAATTTGAAGAAGTGGACCATTAGAGAGTTGTTCTAAGAATCACTTGTCATAGGCCTCAAAGTAGCACTTGTTTAGAGCGAAATCTTGAATTCCATCAAAAATCTCTCGTGTCGACCTACGCATCGAAAAACAAGAAGAGGAACGACACGAAAGGTACGTAGGAAGTTAGGGTGGATAGGTTAGATGATGGCTATGTTCAACGATTTTTATCAAGGAACTTTACATCTTAATCGCCTTAACTTTGGCAATATAATTTGTTACCCAAGAAGAAGGATGCAAAAGTTGTTCAACAATATAGACCTATATCTTTTGTTGAATGTATCTTTTAAAATCTTCACTAAGGTGGCAACAAATCGATTATCTTCCATTGCCCAAAAATTGATTAGACCAACCTGCACCGCTTTTTACCGGGTAGAAACATTATGGAGGGGGCTGTCATATTACATGAGACAATTCATGAACTCCGCACACCAAGAAACTAGATGGGGTGATCTTTAAAATTGACTTTGAGAAAGCATATGATAAAGTTAATGGGATTTTTTACAACAGACACTAAGAATGAAGGATTCTCTCAAAAGTGGTGCGACGGGAAAAAAAAATTTACCCGGGGGATAATGTTAATATTAAGATTAATGACCAGCTTGGCCAATATTTCCAAACTAAAAAAGGCCTTAGGCAAGGTGACCCTATGTCTCCAATACTATTTAATATAGTAGTTGACATGTTGGCCGTACTAATTGCAAGAGCTAAGGAGGCAGGACAGGTAGAAGGTGTTATACCGCACTTAATCCAGGATGGACTATCCATTCTCCAATATGCGGATGATACAGTGATTTTTTTGAGCCACGATATTGAAAAGGCGGTTAACATGAAATTGTTATTAAGCACCTTTGAACAACTATCTGGCTTAAAAATAAATTTTCACAAGAGTGAGATTTTTTGCTTTGGACAGGCCAAGAATTTCGAGGAATTTTATTCAGATTTATTTGGGTGTGCCATTGGCAAGTATCCTTTTAGATACCTAGGTCTTCCTATGCACTATAAGAAATTGTCTAATAAAGACTGGAAATCTATAGAAGAGAGAATTGAGAAGAGACTAAGTAGTTGGAAAGGAAAATTACTGACTGTAGGGGGGCGGTTAGTTCTCATAAATTCGGTGCTTTCCAGTTTACCGATGTTTATGATGTCCTTTTTTGAAGTGCCAAAAGGGGTACTAGACAAGATTGAATGTTTCAGATCTCGTTTTTTCTGGCAAAATGACCAACACAAGAGAAAATACAGACTGATCAAATGGGATATTATACGCCAACCTAAAGAACAGGGTGGACTAGGTATTCAAAACTTAGAAACCCAAAACAAATGTTTGCTTAGCAAGTGGCTATTTAAATTGTTAAATGAAGAGGGCCTATGGCAAGAGTTAATGAGAAATAAATATATTAAAAATAAAATGTTAGGGAGCCGTGGAGAAGAAACCAACAGACTCGCACTTTTGGAAAAGTCTAATGAATGTTAAAGATAGCTTCTTTAAGTTGGGTCATTTTAATGTCAAAGATGGGTCACAAACACGCTTTTGGTTTGATACTTGGCTGGGTAACAAACCACTTAAAGACAAGTTCCCGAGTTTGTTTAATATTGTAAGGAGGAAACAAGATTCGATAGCTAATGTACTAAGTTCCCCTGTACTAAATATTTCCTTTAGGAGAAATCTAGTGGGGTAAACTTATCAAACCGGCACCGCATTGTATCATCTTTACAACAAATTAACTTAACACAGAACGAGATGTCTTTGTGTGGGATTTAAAGGCCTCGTGTTTGTTTACAATCAAGTCTATGTATGATGCTTTTAATTAACAATGGAAATTGAGTGTCACAGATATTTGAAGACAAAATTACCAATGAAAATTAAAATTTTTATGTGGTATATCAAAAAGGTGTTGTTCTAACCAAGGATAACTTGGCTAGGAGAAATTGGAATGGAGATAAACAAAGTGCTCTCTTTGTCATTTTTTAGAAACTATTCAACACCTATTTTTTGATTGTTTCTATGCCAAATTTTTGTGGCGCTCTGTACATTTACTTTTTGGATTAACACCCCCTGTAAATATAAGAGATTTGTTCGTTGTTTGGTCTAAAAAGGGGAACAAAAAGTATAATGCATTGTTATTAACAAAGAAGATCCGCACTTATACGGCAATCTGGTTAACAAGGAATGAAGTAGTTTTTGACAAATGCAAACCAAAATCTCTTTTGCAGGTACTATTTCGAGGGACCCATTGGCTGCGACAGTGGGCAAGCTTGCAGCGGAATGAAGATCTTCAAGATCAATTAATATCCGCAGACGTCACCTAGAAGTGTCACTTTAGAGTTCTTCGGCTCACGTGGGTGGCTATCTCAGAGACATGTTGGTTATGTTTAGTCAAAAACTTTTATTTCCTTGTTTCTTTTGCCTTGAGGGCGGCTGGAATTTGTTTCTAGCAAAACGGGTTTTTGTATCAAACTCTGTAATAATTGGTCTGATTCTATCTACGGATAGATGAAGCCGGATACATATCCTTTATCTAAAAAAAAAGGATCAATTACATTTGCGTTCCCCAACCGTTAATATATGTTTCTATATGTGACATTGGGGGGGCTGGCGCTGATTTCAAAGACGAACTCAAAACAAAGAGAAGTTTCCAATGCGGCTATCGAATCGACCTAGACTTTTTCGCGGTTGTGGAATCAAATGCCTCACCCTAAAGAACCTAAATTTGAAGAAGTGGACCATTAGAGAGTTTTTCTAAGAATCACTTGTCATAGGCCTCAAAGTAGCACTTGTTTAGAGCGAAATCTGGTAATTCCATCGAAAATCTCTGTGTCGACCTACGTACCGAAACAAGAAGGGGAACGACACCAAAGGTACATAGGAAGTTAGGGTGGATAGGTTAGATGATGGTAGGATCAATTACATTGCGTTCCCCTAAAGTTAATTTATGTTTCTAGATGTGACATTATGGATCGGGCCGGGCGCTAATTTCAGCGCGAACTCAAAACAAAGAGAAGTTTCCAATGCGGCTATCGAATCGACCTAGACTTTTTCGCGGTTGTAGAATCAAATGCCTCACCCTAGAGAACCTAAATTTGAAGAAGTGGACCATTAGAGAGTTTTTCTAAGAATCACTTGTCATAGGCCTCAAAGTAGCACTTGTTTAGATCGAAATCTTAGAATTCCATCGAAAATTTCTGTGCTAACCCACGCATCGAAACAAGAAGGGGAACGACACGAAAGGTACGTAGGAAGTTAGGGTGGATAGGTTAGATGATGGTAGGATCAATTACATTGCGTTCCCCAACCGTTAATATATGTTTCTATATGTGACATTGGGGACTGCTGGCGCTGATTTCAGCACGAACTCAGAACAAAGAGAAGTTTCCCATGCGGCTATCGAATCGACATAGACTTTTTCGCGGTTGTGGAATCAAATGCCTCACCCTAGAGAACCTAAATTTGAAGAAGTGGACCATTAGAGAGTTTTTCTAAGAATCACTTGTCATAGGCCTCAAAGTAGCACTTGTTTAGAGCGAAATCTTGGAATTCCATCGAAAATCTCTGTGTCAACCTACGTACCGAAACAAGAAGGGGAACGACACGAAAGGTACATAGGACGTTAGGGTGGATAGGTTAGATGATGGTAGGATCAATTACATTGCGTTCCCCAACCGTATATATATGTTTCTAGATGTGACATTGGGGACTGCTGGCGCTAATTTCAGCGCGAACTCAAAACAAAGAGAAGTTTCCAATCCAGCTATAGAAACGACCTAGACTTTTTCGCGGTTGTGGAATCAAATGCCTCACCCTAGATAACATAAATTTGAAGAAGTGGACCATTAGAGAGTTTTTTTCTAAGAATCACTTGTCACAGGCCTCAAAGTAGCACTTGTTTAGATCAAAATCTTAGAATTCCATCGAAAATCTCTGTGCTGACCTTCGCATCGAAACAAGAAGGGGAACGACACAAAAGGTATGTAGGAAGTTAAGGTGGATAGGTTAGATGATGGTAGGATCAATTACATTGGGTTCCCCAACCGTAAATATATGTTTCTAGATGTGACATTGGGGACTGCTGGCGCTAATTTCAGCGCGAACTCAAAACAAAGGGAAGTTTCCAATGCGGCTATCGAATCGACGTAGACTTTTTCGCGGTTGTGGAATCAAATGCCTCACCCTAGAGAACCTAAATTTGAAGAAGTGGACCATTAGAGAGTTTTTCTAAGAATCACTTGTCATAGGCCTCAAAGTAGCACTTGTTTAGAGCGAAATCTGGTAATTCCATCGAAAATCTCTGTGTCGACCTACGTGCCGAAACAAGAAGGGGAACGACACCAAAGGTACATAGGAAGTTAGGGTGGATAGGTTAGATGATGGTAGGATCAATTACATTGCGTTCCCCTAAAGTTAATTTATGTTTCTAGATGTGACATTGCGGACTGCTGGCGCTAATTTCAGCGCGAACTCAAAACAAAGAGAAGTTTCCAATGCGGCTATCGAATCGACCTAGACTTTTTCACGGTTGTGGAATCAAATGCCTCACCCTAGAGAACCTAAATTTGAAGAAGTGGACGATTGGAGAGTTTTTCTAAGAATCACTTGTCATAGGCCTCAAAGTAGCACTTGTTTAGATCGAAATCTTAGAATTCCATCAAAAATCTCTCGTGCTGACCTAATGCATCGAAACAAGAAGGGGAACGACACAAAACGCACGTAGGAAGTTAGGGTGGATAGGTTAGATGATGGTAGGATCAATTACATTGCGTTCCCCCAACCGTTAATATATGTTTCTATATGTGACATTGGGGATCTGCCGGCGCTGATTTCAAAGCACGAACTCAAAACAAAGAGAAGTTTCCAATGTGGCTATCTAATCGACCTAGACTTTTTCGCGGTTGTGGAATCAAATGCCTCACCCTAGAGAACCTAAATTTGAAGAAGTGGTCGATTAGAGAGTTTTTCTAAGAATCACTTGTCATAGGCCTCAAAGTAGCACTTTTTAGATCGAAATCTTAGAATTCCATCGAAAATCTACGTGGCTGACCTACGTGCCGAAACAAGAAGGGGAACGACACCAAAGGTACATAGGAAGTTAGGGTGGATAGGTTAGATGATGGTAGGATCAATTACATTGCGTTCCCCAACCGTTAATATATGTTTCTATATGTGACATTGGGGATCGGCCGGCGCTGATTTCAAAGCACGAACTCAAAACAAAGAGAAGTTTCCAATGCGGCTATCGAATCGACCTAGACTTTTTCACGGTTGTGGAATCAAATGCCTCACCCTAGATTACCTAAATTTGAAGAAGTGGACCATTAGAGAGTTTTTCTAAGAATCACTTGTCATAGGCCTCAAAGTAGCACTTGTTTAGAGCGAAAACGGTAATTCCATCGAAAATCTCGTGTCGACCCACGCATCGAAACAAGAAGGGGAACGACACCAAAGGTACATACGGTTAGGGTGGATAGGTTAGATGATGGTAGGATCAATTACATTGCGTTCCCTAAAGGTAATTTATCTTTCTAGATGTGACATTGCGGATCGGCCGGCGCTAATTTCAGCGAACTCAAAACAAAGAGAAGTTTCCAATGCGGCTATCGAATCGACCTAGACTTTTTCATGGTTGTGGAATCAAATGCCTCACCCTAGATAACCTAAATTTGAAGAAGTGGGCCATTAGAGAGTTTTTCTAAGAATCACTTGTCACAGGCCTCAAAGTAGCACTTGTTTAGAGCGAAATCTGGTAATTCCATCGAAAAATCTCGGGTCGACCTACGCATCGAAACAAGAAGGGGAACGACACCAAAGGTACATAGAAGTTAGGGTGGATAGGTTAGATGATGGTTGGATCAATTACATTGCGTTCTCCAACCGTAAATATATGTTTCTAGATGTGACATTGGGGATCTGCCGGGCGCTAATTTCAGCGAGAACTCAAAACAAAGAGAAGTTTCCAATCCAGCTATAGAAACGACCTAGACTTTTTCGCGGTTGTGGAATCAAATGCCTCACTCTAGATAACCTAAATTTGAAGAAGCGGACCATTAGAGAGTTTTTCTAAGAATCACTTGTCATAGGCCTCAAAGTAGCACTTGTTTAGAGCGAAATCTGGTAATTCCATCGAAAATCTACGTGGTCGACCCACGCATCGAAACAAGAAGGGGAACGACACCAAAGGTACATACGGGTTAGGGTGGATAGGTTAGATGATGGTAGGATCAATTACATTGCGTTCCCCTAAAGTTCATTTATGTTTCTAGATGTGACATTGCGGACTGCTGGCGCTAATTTCAGCGTGAGCTGAAAACAAAGAGAAGTTTCCAATGCGGCTATCGAATCGACCTAGACTTTTTCGCGGTTGTGGAATCAAATGCCTCACCCGAGAGAACCTAAATTTGAAGAAGTGGACCATTAGAGAGTTTTTCTAAGAATCACTTGTCATAGGCCTCAAAGTAGCACTTGTTTAGAGCGAAATCTTGGAATTCCATCGAAAATCTCGTGTTGACCTACGCATCGAAACAAGAAGGGAACGACACGAAAGGTACATAGGAAGTTAGGGTGGATAGGTTAGATGATGGTAGGATCAATTACATTGCGTTCCCCAACCAAGAAAATATATGTTTCTAGATGTGACATTAGGGCCTGGCGCTAATTTCAGCGAGAACTCAAACCAAAGAGAAGTTTCCAATCCAAGCTATAGAAACGACTTAGACTTTTTCGGTTGTGGAATCAAATGCCTCACCCTAGATAACCTAAATTTGAAGAAGTGGACCATTAGAGAGTTTTTCTAAGAATCACTTGTCATCGGCCTCAAAGTAGCACTTGTTTAGAGTGAAATCTTGGAATTCCATCGAAAAATCTCTGCGGTCGACCTACGCATCAAACAAGAAGGGAACGACACGAAAGGTACATAGGAAGTTACGGTGGATAGGTTAGATGATGGTAGCATCAATTACATTGCGTTCCCCAACCATAAATATATGTTTCTAGATGTGGCATTGGGGGACTGCTGGCGCTAATTTCAGCGAACTCAAAACAAAGAGAAGTTTCCAATCCAGCTATAGAAACGACCTAGACTTTTTCGCGGTTGTGGAATCAAATGCCTCACCCTAGATAACCTAAATTTGAAGAAGTGGACCATTAGAGAGTTTTTCTAAGAATCACTTGTCATCGGCCTCAAAGCAGCACTTGTTTAGATCGAAATCTTAGAATTCAATCGAAAATCTCTGCGGCTGACCTACGCATCGAAACAAGAAGGGGAACGACACAAAAGGTACGTGAGAAAGTTTGGGTGGATAGGTTAGAAGATGGTAGGATCAATTACATTGCGTTCCCCAACCGTTAATATATGTTTCTATATGTGACATTGGGGACTGCTGGCGCTGATTTCAGCACGAAATCAAAACAAAGAGAAGTTTCCAATGCGGCTATCGAATTGACCTAGACTTTTTCACGGTTGTGGAATCAAATGCCTCACCCTAGATAACCTAAATTTGAAGAAGTGGACCATTAGAGAGTTTTTCTAAGAATCACTTGTCATAGGCCTCAAAGTAGCACTTGTTTAGAGCGAAATCTGGTAATTCCATCGAAAATCTCTGTGTCGACCTACGTACCGAAACAAGAAGGGGAACGACACCAAAGGTACATAGGAAGTTAGGGTGGATAGGTTAGATGATGGTAGGATCAATTACATTGCGTTCCCCTAAAGTTAATTTATGTTTCTAGATGTGACATTGCGGACTGCTGGCGCTAATTTCAGCACGAACTCGAAACAAAGAGAAGTTTCCAATGCTGCTATCGAATCGACCTAGACATTTTCGCGGTTGTAGAATCAAATGCCTCACCCTAGAGAACCTAAATTTGAAGAAGTGGACCATTAGAGAGTTTTTCTAAGAATCACTTGTCATAGGCCTCAAAGTAGCACTTGTTTAGAGCGAAATCTTGGAATTCCATCAAAAATCTCTCGTGGTCGACCTACGCATCGAGACAAGAAGGGGAACGACACGAAAGGTACATAGGAAGTTAGGGTGGATAGGTTAGATGATGGTAGGATCAATTACATTGCGTTCCCCAACCGTAAATATATGTTTCTAGATGTGACATTGGGGACTGCTGGCGCTAATTTCAGCGAGAACCCAATACAAAGAGAAGTTTCCAATGCGGCTATCGAATCGACCTAGATTTTTTCGCGGTTGTGGAATCAAATGCCTCACCCTAGATAACCTAAATTTAAAGAAGTGGACCATTAGAGAGTTTTTCTAAGAATCACTTGTCATAGGCCTCAAAGTAGCACTTGTTTAGAGCGAAATCTTGGAATTCCATCGAAAATCTCTCGTGTCGACCTAAATGCACCGAAACAAGAAGGGGAACGACACGAAAGGTACATAGGAAGTTAGGGTGGATAGGTTAGATGATGGTAGGATCAATTACATTGCGTTCCCCAACCGTAAATATATGTTTCTAGATGTGACATTGGGGTCTGCTGGCGCTAATTTCAGCGAGAACTCAAAACAAAGAGAAGTTTCCAATCCAGCTATAGAAACGGCCTAGACTTTTTCGCGGTTGTGGAATCAAATGCCTCACCCTAGATAACCCAAATTTGAAGAAGTGGACCATTAGAGAGTTTTTCTAAGAATCACTTGTCATAGGCCTCAAAGTAGCACTTGTTTAGATCGAAATCTTAGAATTCCATCAAAAATCTCTGTGTCGACCTACGTACCGAAACAAGAAGGGGAACGACACAAAAGGTGCATAGGAAGTTCGGGTGGATAGGTTAGATGATGGTAGGATCAATTACATTGCGTTCCCCAACCGTTAATATATGTTTCTATATGTGAGATTGGGGACTGCTGGCGCTGATTTCAGCACGAACTCAAAACAAAGAGAAGTTTCCAACGTGGCTATCGAATCGACCTAGACTTTTTCGCGGTTGTGGAATCAAATGCCTCACCCTAGATAACCCAAATTTGAAGAAGTGGACCATTAGAGAGTTTTTCTAAGAATCATTTGTCATAGGCCTCAAAGTAGCACTTGTTTAGAGCGAAATCTTGGAATTCCATCGAAAATCTCGTGTCGACCTACGCATCAAACAAGAAGGGGGAACGACATCAAAGGTACATAGGAAGTTAGGGTGGATAGGTTAGATGATGGTAGGATCAATTACATTGCGTTCCCCAACCGTAAATATATGTTTCTAGATGTGACATTGGGGTTCTGGCCGGGCGCTAATTTCAGCGAGAACTCAAAACAAAGAGAAGTTTCCAATCAAGCTATAGAAACGGCCTAGACTTTTTTTCGCGGTTGTGGAATCAAATGCCTCACCCTAGATAACCTAAATTTAAAGAAGTGGACCATTGGAGAGTTTTTCTAAGAATCACTCGTCATAGGCCTCAAAGTAGCACTTGTTTAGAGCGAAATCTGGTAATTCCATCGAAAATCTCTCAGGTCGACCTACGCATCGAAACAAGAAGGGGAACGACACCAAAGGTACATAGGAAGTTAGGGTGGATAGGTTAGATGATGGTAGGATCAATTACATTGCGTTCCCCTAAAGTTAATTTATGTTTCTAGATGTGACATTGCGGATCGCTTTGGCGCTAATTTCAGCGAGAACCCAAAACAAAGAGAAGTTTCCAATGCGGCTATCGAATCGACCTAGATTTTTTTCGCGGTTGTGGAATCAAATGCCTCACCCTAGATAACCTAAATTTAAAGAAGTGGACCATTGGAGAGTTTTTCTAAGAATCACTTGTCATAGGCCTCAAAGTAGCACTTGTTTAGAGCGAAATCTTGGAATTCCATCGAAAATCTTCGTGTCGACCTACGCATCAAACAAGAAGGGGGAACGACACGAAAGGTACATAGGAAGTTAGGGTGGATAGGTTAGATGATGGTAGGATCAATTACATTGCGTTCCCCAACCGTAAATATATGTTTCTAGATGTGACATTGGGGACTGCTGGCGCTAATTTCAGCGAGAACTCAAAACAAAGAGAAGTTTCCAATCCAGCTATAGAAACGACCTAGACTTTTTCGCGGTTGTGGAATCAAATGCCTCACCCCAGATAACCTAAATTTGAAGAAGTGGACCATTAGAGAGTTTTTCTAAGAATCACTTGTCATAGGCCTCAAAGTAGCACCTATTTAGATCGAAATCTTAGAATTCCATCGAAAATCTCTGTGCGGACCTACGTACCGAAACAAGAAGGGCAACGACACAAAAGCTACGTAGGAAGTTAGGGTGGATAGGTTACATGATGGTAGGATCAATTACATTGCGTTCCCCAACCGTTAATATATGTTTCTATATGTGACATTGGGGACTGCTGGCGCTGATTTCAGCACGAACTCAAAACAAAGAGAAGTTTCCAATGTGGCTATCGAATCGACCTAGACTTTTTCGCGGTTGTGGAATCAAATGCCTCACCCTAGATAACCTAAATTTGAAGAAGTGGACCATTAGAGAGTTTTTCTAAGAATCACTTGTCATAGGCCTCAAAGTAGCACTTGTTTAGAGCGAAATCTGGTAATTCCATCGAAAATCTCTGTGTCGACCTACGTACCGAAACAAGAAGGGGAACGACATCAAAGGTACATAGGAAGTTAGGGTGGATAGGTTAGATGATGGTAGGATCAATTACATTGCGTTCCCCAACCGTAAATATATGTTTCTAGACGTGACATTGGGGATCACGGGCGCTAATTTCAGCGAGAACTCAAAACAAAGAGAAGTTTCCAATCCAGCTATAGAAACGACCTAGACTTTTTTTCGCGGTTGTGGAATCAAATGCCTCACCCCAGATAACCTAAATTTGAAGAAGTGGACCATTAGAGAGTTTTTCTAAGAATCACTTGTCATCGGCCTCAAAGTAGCACTTGTTTAGATCGAAATCTTAGAATTCCATCGAAAAAATCTCTGTGCTGACCTAACGCATCGAAACAAGAAGGGGAACGATACAAAAGGTACGTAGGGAAGTTAGGGTGGATAGGTTAGAAGATGGTAGGATCAATTACATTGCGTTCCCCCAACCGTTAATATATGTTTCTATATGTGACATTGGGGGATCTGGCGCTGATTTCAAGACGAAATCAAAACAAAGAGAAGTTTCCAATGCGGCTATCGAATTGACCTAGACTTTTTCGCGGTTGTGGAATCAAATGCCTCACCCTAGAAAACCTAAATTTGAAGAAGTGGACCATTAGAGAGTTTTTCTAAGAATCACTTGTCATAGGCCTCAAAGTAGCACTTGTTTAGAGCGAAATCTGGTAATTCCATCGAAAATCTCTGTGTCGACCTACGTACCGAAACAAGAAGGGGAACGACACCAAAGGTACATAGGAAGTTAGGGTGGATAGGTTAGATGATGGTAGGATCAATTACATTGCGTTCCCCAACCGTAAATATATGTTTCTAGATGTGACATTGGGGATGCGGGCGCTAATTTCAGCGAGAACTCAAAACAAAGAGAAGTTTCCAATCCAGCTATAGAAACGACCTAGACTTTTTCGCGGTTGTGGAATCAAATGCCTCACCCTAGATAACCTAAATTTGAAGAAGTGGACCATTAGAGAGTTTTTCTAAGAATCACTTGTCATAGGCCTCAAAGTAGCACTTGTTTAGAGCGAAATCTTGGAATTCCATCGAAAATCTCTACGTGGTCGACCTACGCATCACGAAACAAGAAGTGGAACGACACGAAAGGTACATAGGAAGTTAGGGTGGATAGGTTAGATGATGGTAGGATCAATTACATTGCGTCCCCCAACCGTAAATATATGTTTCTAGATGTGACATTGGGGACTGCAGGCGCTAATTTCAGCGTGAACTCAAAACAAAGAGAAGTTTCCAATCCAGCTATAGAAACGGCCTAGACTTTTTCGCGGTTGTGGAATCAAATGCCTCACCCTAGATAACCCAAATTTGAAGAAGTGGACCATTAGAGAGTTTTTCTAAGAATCACTTGTCATAGGCCTCAAAGTAGCACTTGTTTAGAGTGAAATCTTAGAATTCCATCGAAAATCTCTCGTGGCCGACCTACGTATCGAAACAAGAAGGGAACGACACAAAAGGTACGTAGGAAGTTAGGGTGGATAGGTTAGATGATGGTAGGATCAATTACATTGCGTTCCCCAACCGTTAATATATGTTTCTATATGTGACATTGGGCACTGCTGGTGCTGATTTCAGCACGAACTTAAAACAAAGAGAAGTTTCTAATGCGGCTATCGAATCGACCTAGACTTTTTCGCGGTTGTGGAATCAAATGCCTCACCCTAGATAACCTAAATTTGAAGAAGTGGACCATTAGAAAGTTTTTCTAAGAATCACTTGTCATAGGCCTCAAAGTAGCACTTGTTTAGAGCGAAATCTTGAATTCCATCGAAAATCTCAGGTGTCGACCTACGCATCGAAACAAGAAGGGGAACGACACGAAAGGTACATAGGAAGTTACGGTGGATAGGTTAGATGATGGTAGGATCAATTACATTGCGTTCCCCAACCGTAAATATATGTTTCTAGATGTGACATTGGGGGTTCTGCTGGCGCAAATTTCAGCGAGAACTCAAAACAAAGAGAAGTTTCCAATCAAGCTATAGAAACGGCCTAGACTTTTTCGCGGTTGTGGAATCAAATGCCTCACCCTAGATAACCCAAATTTGAAGAAGTGGACCATTAGAGAGTTTTTCTAAGAATCACTTGTCATAGGCCTCAAAGTAGCACTTGTTT
This sequence comes from Hyparrhenia diplandra, assembly GCA_015847255.1. Classification (NCBI taxonomy): domain Eukaryota; kingdom Viridiplantae; phylum Streptophyta; class Magnoliopsida; order Poales; family Poaceae; genus Hyparrhenia; species Hyparrhenia diplandra. The sequence continues at coordinate 34,865 of JADLZK010003249.1, forward strand.
AGATCGAAATCTTAGATTTCTATCAAAAATCTCCGTGTCGACCTACGTACCGAAACAAGAAAGGGAACGACACAAAAGGTGCATAGGAAGTTCGGGTGGATAGGTTAGATGATGGTTGGATCAATTACATTGCGTTCCCCCAACCGTTAATATATGTTTCTATATGTGACATTGGGGGATGCTGGCGCTGATTTCAGCACGAACTCAAAACAAAGAGAAGTTTCCAACGCGGCTATCGAATCGACCTAGACTTTTTTTCGCGGTTGTGGAATCAAATGCCTCACCCTAGATAACCTAAATTTGAAGAAGTGGACCATTAGAGAGTTTTTCTAAGAATCACTTGTCATAGGCCTCAAAGTAGCACTTGTTTAGATCGAAATCTTAGAATTCCATCGAAAATCTCTCAGGCGGACCTACGTACCGAAACAAGAAGGGGAACGACACAAAAGCTACGTAGGAAGTTAGGGTGGATAGGTTAGATGATGGTAGGATCAATTACATTGCGTTCCCCAACCGTTAATATATGTTTCTATATGTGACATTGGGGGATTGGGGCGCTGATTTCAAGACGAACTCAAAACAAAGAGAAGTTTCCAATGTGGCTATCGAATCGACCTAGACTTTTTCGCGGATTTGTGGAATCAAATGCCTCACCCTAGATAACCTAAATTTGAAGAAGTGGACCATTAGAGAGTTTTTCTAAGAATCCCTTGTCATAGGCCTCAAAGTAGCACTTGTTTAGAGCGAAATCTGGTAATTCCATCGAAAAATCTCTGTGTCGACCTACGTCATCGAAACAAGAAGGGGAACGACATCAAAGGTACCTAGGAAGTTAGGGTGGATAGGTTAGATGATGGTAGGATCAATTACATTGCGTTCCCTAAAGTTAATTTATGTTTCTAGATGTGACATTGGGGATCGGCTGGCGCTAATTTCAGCGAACTCAAAACAAAGAGAAGTTTCCAATGCGGCTATCGAATCGACCTAGACTTTTCGCGGTTGTGGAATCAAATGCCTCACCCTAGAGAACCTAAATTTGAAGAAGTGGACCATTAGAGAGTTTTTCTAAGAATCACTTGTCATAGGCCTCGAAGTAGCACTTATTTAGAGCGAAATCTTGGGATTCCATCAAAAAATCTCTGTGTCGACCTACGCATCGAAACAAGAAGGGAACGACACGAAGGGTACATAGGAAGTTAGGGTGGATAGGTTAGATGATGGTAGGATCAATTACATTGCGTTCCCCAACCGTAAATATATGTTTCTACATGTGACATTGGGGACGCTGGCGCTAATTTCAGCGAGAACTCAAAACAAAGAGAAGTTTCCAATCCAGCTATAGAAACGACCTAGACTTTTTTTTCGCGGTTGTGGAATCAAATGCCTCACCCTAGATAACCTAAATTTGAAGAAGTGGACCATTAGAGAGTTTTTCTAAGAATCACTTGTCATCGGCCTCAAAGTAGCACTTGTTTAGATCGAAATCTTAGAATTCCATCGAAAATCTCTGTGCTGACCTACGTCATCGAAACAAGAAGGGAACGATACAAAAGGTACGTATGCGTAGGAAGATAGGGTGGATAGGTTAGAAGATGGTAGGATCAATTACATTGCGTTCCCCAACCGTTAATATATGTTTCTATATGTGACATTGGGGACTGCTGGCGCTGATTTCAGCACGAAATCAAAACAAAGAGAAGTTTCCAATGTGGCTATCTAATTGACCTAGACTTTTTTGTGGTTGTGGAATCAAATGCCTCACCCTAGATAACCTAAATTTGAAGAAGTGGACCATTAGAGAGTTTTTCTAAGAATCACTTGTCATAGGCCTCAAAGTAGCACTTGTTTAGAGCGAAATCTGGTAATTCCATCGAAAAATCTGTATGTCGACCTACGCATCGAAACAAGAAGGGGAACGACACCAAAGGTACATAGGAAGTTAGGGTGGATAGGTTAGATGATGGTTGGATCAATTACATTGCGTTCCCCAACCGTAAATATATGTTTCTAGATGTGACATTGGGGACTGCGGGCGCTAATTTCAGCGAGAACTCAAAACAAAGAGAAGTTTCCAATCCAGCTATAGAAACGACCTAGACTTTTTCGCGGTTGTGGAATCAAATGCCTCACCCTAGAGAACCTAAATTTGAAGAAGTGGACCATTAGAGAGTTTTTCTAAGAATCACTTGTCATAGGCCTCGAAGTAGCACTTGTTTAGAGCAAAATCTTGGAATTCCATCAAAATCTACGTGGTCGACCTACGCATCGAAACAAGAAGGGGAACGACACGAAAGGTACATAGGAAGTTAGGGTGGATAGGTTAGATGATGGTAGGATCAATTACATTGCGTTCCCCAACCGTAAATATATGTTTCTAGATGTGACATTGGGGACTCCGGCGCTAATTTCAGCGAGAACTCAAAACAAAGAGAAGTTTCCAATCCAGCTATAGAAACGACCTAGACTTTTTTGCGGTTGTGGAATCAAATGCCTCACCCTAGATAACCTAAATTTGAAGAAGTGGACCATTAGAGAGTTTTTCTAAGAATCACTTGTCATCGGCCTCAAAGTAGCACTTGTTTAGATCGAAATCTTAGAATTCCATCGAAAATCTTTGTGCTGACCTACGTACCGAAATAAGAAGGGGAACGACACGAAAGGTACATAGGAAGTTAGGGTGGATAGGTTAGATGATGGTAGGATCAATTACATTGCGTTCCCCAACCGTAAATATATGTTTCTAGATGTGACATTGGGGACTGCCGGCGCTAATTTCAGCGAGAACCCAAAACAAAGAGAAGTTTCCAATGCGGCTATCGAATCGACCTAGATTTTTTTCGCGGTTGTGGAATCAAATGCCTCACCCTAGATAACCTAAATTTGAAGAAGTGGACCATTAGAGAGTTTTTCTAAGAATCACTTGTCATAGGCCTCAAAGTAGCACTTGTTTAGAGCGAAATCTTGGAATTCCATCGAAAATCGGTGTGTCGACCTACGTCATCAAACAAGAAGGGGAAACGACACTAAAGGTACATAGGAAGTTAGGGTGGATAGGTTAAATGATGGTAGGATCAATTACATTGCGTTCCCCAACCGTAAATATATGTTTCTAGATGTGACATTGGGGAATCAGGCGCTAATTTCAGCGAGAACTCAAAACAAAGAGAAGTTTCCAATCCAGCTATAGAAACGGCCTAGACTTTTTCGCGGTTGTGGAATCAAATGCCTCACCCTAGAGAACCTAAATTTGAAGAAGTGGACCATTAGAGAGTTTTTCTAAGAATCACTTGTCATAGGCCTCGAAGTAGCACTTGTTTAGAGCGAAATCTTGGAATTCCATCGAAAATCTCTGTGTCGACCTACGTACCGAAACAAGAAGGGGAACGACACGAAAGGTACATAGGAAGTTAGGGTGGATAGGTTAGATGATGGTAGGATCAATTACATTGCGTTCCCCAACCGTAAATATATGTTTCTATATGTGACATTGGGGACTGCTAGCGCTGATTTCAGCACGAACTCAAAACAAAGAGAAGTTTCCAATCCAGCTATAGAAACGACCTAGACTTTTTCGCGGTTGTGGAATCAAATGCCTCACCCTAAATAACCTAAATTTGAAGAAGTGGACCATTAGAGAGTTTTTCTAAGAATCACTTGTCATCGGCCTCAAAGTAGCACTTGTTTAGATCGAAATCTTAGAATTCCATCGAAAATCTTTGTGCTGACCTACGTACCGAAACAAGAAGGGGAACGACACAAAAGGTACGTAGGAAGTTAGGGTGGATAGGTTAGAAGATGGTAGGATCAATTACATTGCGTTCCCCAACCGTTAATATATGTTTCTATATGTGACATTGGGGACTGCTAGCGCTGATTTCAGCACGAAATCAAAACAAAGAGAAGTTTCCAATGCGGCTATCGAATTGACCTAGACTTTTTCGCGGTTGTGGAATCAAATGCCTCACCCTAGAGAACCTAAATTTGAAGAAGTGGACCATTAGAGAGTTTTTCTAAGAATCACTTGTCATAGGCCCCAAAGTAGCACTTCTTTAGAGCGAAATCTTGCAATTCCATCAAAAATCTACGTAATCGACCTACGCATCGAAACAAGAAGGGGAACGACACGAAAGGTACATAGGAAGTTAGGGTGGATAGGTTAGATGATGGTAGGATCAATTACATTGCGTTCCCCAACCGTAAATATATGTTTCTAGATGTGACATTGGGGGTTCGCCGGGCGCTAATTTCAGCGAGAACTCAAAACAAAGAGAAGTTTCAAATGCGGCTATAGAAACGACCTACACTTTTCGTGGTTGTGGAATCAAATGCCTCACCCTAGATAACCTAAATTTGAAGAAGTGGACCATTACAAAGTTTTTCTAAGAATCACTTGTCATAGGCCTCAAAGTAGCACTTGTTTAGAGCGAAATCTTGGAATTCCATCGAAAATCTCTGTGTCGACCTACGTACCGAAACAAGAAGGGGAACGACACGAAAGGTACATAGGAAGTTAGGGTGGATAGGTTAGATGATGGTAGGATCAATTACATTGCGTTCCCCAACCGTAAATATATGTTTCTAGATGTGACATTGGGGTCTGCTGGCGCAAATTTCAGCGAGAACTCAAAACAAAGAGAAGTTTCCAATCAAGCTATAGAAACGGCCTAGACTTTTTCGCGGTTGTGGAATCAAATGCCTCACCCTAGATAACCTAAATTTAAAGAAGTGGACCATTACAAAGTTTTTCTAAGAATCACTTGTCATAGGCCTCAAAGTAGCACTTGTTTGGAGCGAAATCTTAGAATGCCTTCAAAAATCTCTGTGTCCACCTACGCATCGAAACAAGAAGGGGAACGACACGAAAGGTACATAGGAAGTTAGGGTAGATAGGTTAGATGATGGTAGGATCAATTACATTGCATTCTCCTTCCGTAAATATATGTTTCTAGATGTGACATTGGGGACTATTTGGCTAATTTCAGCGCGAACTCAAAACAAAGAGAAGTTTCTAATGCGGCTGTCGAATCGACCTAGACATTTTCGCGGTTGTGGAATCAAATGCCTCACCCTAGATAACCTAAATTTGAAGAAGTGGACCATTAGAGAGTTTCTCTAAGAATCACTTGTCATAGGCCTCAAAGTAGCACTTGTTTAGAGCGAAATCTTGGAATTCCATCGAAAATCTCTGTGTCCACCTACGTACCGAAACAAGAAGGGGAACGACACGAAAGGTACATAGGAAGTTAGGGTAGATAGGTTAGATGATGGTAGGATCAATTACATTGCGTTCTCCTTCCGTAAATATATGTTTCTTGATGTGACATTGGGGACTCTCTGGCGCTAATTTCAGCTTGAACTCAAAACAAAGAGAAGTTTCCAATGCGGCTATCGAATCGACCTAGACTTTTTCGCGGTTGTGGAATCAAATGCCTCACCCTAGATAACCTAAATTTGAAGAAGTGGACCATTAGAGAGTTTCTCTAAGAATCACTTGTCATAGGCCTCAAAGTAGCACTTGTTTAGAGCGAAATCTTGGAATTCCATCGAAAATCTCTGTGTCCACCTACGTACCGAAACAAGAAGGCGAACGACACGAAAGGTACATAGGAAGTTAGGGTAGATTGGTTAGATGATGGTAGGATCAATTACATTGCGTTACCCAACCGTAAATATATGTTTCTAGATGTGACATTGGGGACTACTGGCGCTAATTTCAGCGCGAACTCAAAACAAAGAGAAGTTTCCAATGCGGCTATCGAATCGACCTAGACTTTTTCGCGGTTGTGGAATCAAATGCCTCACCCTAGATAACCTAAATTTGAAGAAGTGGACCACTAGAGAGTTTCTCTAAGAATCACTTGTCATAGGCCTCAAAGTAGCACTTGTTTAGAGCGAAATCTTGGAATTCCATCGAAAATCTCTGTGTCGACCTACGTACCGAAATAAGAAGGGGAACGACACGAAAGGTACATAGGAAGTTAGGGTGGATAGGTTAGATGATGGTAGGATCAATTACATTGCGTTCCCCAACAGTAAATATATGTTTCTAGATGTGACATTGGGGGATCTTGGCGCTAATTTCAGCGAACTCAAAATAAAGAGAAGTTTCCAATCCGGCTATAGAAACGACCTACACTTTTTCGTGGATGTGGAATCAAATGCCTCACCCTAGATAACCTAAATTTGAATTAGTGGACCATTAGAGAGTTTCTCTAAGAATCACTTGTCATAGGCCTCAAAGTAGCTCTTGTTTAGAGCGAAATCTTGGAATTCCATCGAAAATCTCTATGTCCACCTACGTACCGAAACAAGAAGGGGAACGACACGAAAGGTACATAGGAAGTTAGGGTGGATAGGTTAGATGATGGTAGGATCAATTAAATTGCGTTCCCCAACCGTAAATATATGTTTCTAGATGTGACATTGGGGGACGCGGCGCTAATTTCAGCGCGAACTCAAAATAAAGAGAAGTTTCAAATCTGGCCATAGAATCGACCTAGACCTTTTTCGCGGTTGTGGAATCAAATGCCTCACCCTAGATAACCTAAGTTTGAAGAAGTGGACCATTACAGAGTTTTTCTAAGAATCACTTGTCATAGGCCTCAAAGTAGCACTTGTTTAGAGCGAAATCTTGGAATTCCATCGAAAATCTACGCGGTCGACCTACGTCGAAACAAGAAGGGGAGCGACACGAAAGGTACATAGGAAGTTAGGGTGGATTGGTTAGATGATGGTAGGATCAATTACATTGCGTTACCCAACCGTAAATATATGTTTCTAGATGTGACATTGGGGACTACCGGGCGCTAATTTCAGCTTGAACTCAAAAAAAAGAGAAGTTTCCAATGCGGCTATCGAATCGACCTAGACTTTTTCGCGGTTGTGGAATCAAATGCCTCACCCTAGATAACCTAAATTTGAAGAAGTGGACCACTAGAGAGTTTCTCTAAGAATCACTTGTCATAGGCCTCAAAGTAGCACTTGTTTAGAGCGAAATCTTGGAATTCCATCGAAAATCTCTGTGTCGACCTACGTACCGAAATAAGAAGGGGAACGACACGAAATGTACATAGGAAGTTAGGGTGGATAGGTTAGATGATGGTAGGATCAATTACATTGCGTTCCCCAACCGTAAATATATGTTTCTAGATGTGACATTGGGGACTGCTGGCGCTAATTTCGCGAACTCAAAATAAAGAGAAGTTTCCAACCCGGCCATAGAAACGACCTACACTTTTTCGCGGTTGTGGAATCAAATGCCTCACCCTAGATAACCTAAATTTGAATTAGTGGACCATTAGAGAGTTTTTCTAAGAATCACTTGTCATAGGCCTCAAAGTAGGACTTGTTTAGAGCGAAATCTTAGAATTCCATCGAAAATCTCTGTGCTGACCTACGTACCAAAACAAGAAGGGGAGCAACACAAAAGGTACGTAGGAAGTTAGGGTTTATAGGTTAGATGATGGTAGGATCAATTATATATGTTTCTGTATGTGACATTGGGGACTGCTGGCGCTGATTTCAGCGCGAACTCAAAACAAAGAGAAGTTTCCAATGCGGCTATCGAATCGACTTAGACTTTTTCGCGGTTGTGGAATCAAATGCCTCACCCTAGATGACCTAAATTTGAAGAAGTGGACCATTAGAGAGTTTCTCTAAGAATCACTTGTCATAGGCCTCAAAGTAGCACTTGTTTAGAGCGAAATCTTGGAATTCCATCGAAAATCTCTGTGTCCACCTACGTACCGAAACAAGAAGGGGAGCGACACGAAAGGTACATAGGAAGTTAGGGTGGATAGGTTAGATGATGGTAGGATCAATTACATTGCGTTCCCCAACCGTAAATATATGTTTCTAGATGTGACATTGGGGACTGCTGGCGCTAATTTCAGCGCGAACTCAAAATAAAGAGAAGTTTCAAATCTGGCCATAGAATCGACCTAGACCTTTTCGCGGTTGTGGAATCAAATGCCTCACCCTAGATAACCTAAGTTTGAAGAAGTGGACCATTACAGAGTTTTTCAAGAATCACTTGTCATAGGCCTCAAAGTAGCACTTGTTTAGAGCGAAATCTTGGAATTCCATCGAAAATCTCTGTGTCGACCTACGTACCGAAACAAGAAGGGGAACGACACGAAAGGTACATAGGAAGTTAGGGTGGATTGGTTAGATGATGGTAGGATCAATTAGATTGCGTTACCCAACCGTAAATATATGTTTCTAGATGTGACATTAGGGACTACTGGCGCTAATTTCAGCGCGAACTCAAAAAAAAGAGAAGTTTCCAATGCGGCTATCGAATCGACCTAGACTTTTTCGCGGTTGTGGAATCAAATGCCTCACCCTAGATAACCTAAATTTGAAGAAGTGGACCACTAGAGAGTTTCTCTAAGAATCACTTGTCATAGGCCTCAAAGTAGCACTTGTTTAGAGCGAAATCTTGGAATTCCATCGAAAATCTACGTGGTCGACCTACGTACCGAAATAAGAAGGGGAACGACACGAAATGTACATAGGAAGTTAGGGTGGATAGGTTAGATGATGGTAGGATCAATTACATTGCGTTCCCCAACCGTAAATATATGTTTCTAGATGTGACATTGGGGGGGCTGGCGCTAATTTCAGCGCGAACTCAAAATAAAGAGAAGTTTCCAACCCGGCCATAGAAACGACCTACACTTTTTCGCGGTTGTGGAATCAAATGCCTCACCCTAGATAACCTAAATTTGAATTAGTGGACCATTAGAGAGTTTTTCTAAGAATCACTTATCATAGGCCTCAAAGTAGGACTTGTTTAGAGCGAAATCTTAGCATTCCATCGAAAATCTCTGTGCTGACCTACGTACCAAAACAAGAAGGGGAGCAACACAAAAGGTACGTAGGAAGTTAGGGTTTATAGGTTAGATGATGGTAGGATCAATTATATATGTTTCGTATGTGACATTGGGGTTTCTAGATGTGACGCTGATTTCAGCAGCGAACTCAAAACAAAGAGAAGTTTCCAATGCGGCTATCGAATCGACCAAGACTTTTTCGCGGTTGTGGAATCAAATGCCTCACCCTAGATAACCTAAATTTGAAGAAGTGGACCACTAGAGAGTTTCTCTAAGAATCACTTGTCATAGGCCTCAAAGTAGCACTTGTTTAGAGCGAAATCTTGGAATTCCATCGAAAATCTCTGTGTCGACCTACGATCGAAATAAGAAGGGGAGCGACACGAAAGGTACATAGGAAGTTAGGGTGGATAGGTTAGATGATGGTAGGATCAATTACATTGCGTTCCCCAACAGTAAATATATGTTTCTAGATGCGACATTGGGGACTGCTGGCGCTAATTTCAGCGCGAACTCAAAATAAAGAGAAGTTTCCAATCCGGCTATAGAAACGACCTACACTTTTTCGTGGATGTGGAATCAAATGCCTCACCCTAGATAACCTAAATTTGAATTAGTGGACCATTAGAGAGTTTCTCTAAGAATCACTTGTCATAGGCCTCAAAGTAGCTCTTGTTTAGAGCGAAATCTTGGAATTCCATCGAAAATCTCTATGTCCACCTACGTACCGAAACAAGAAGGGGAACGACACGAAAGGTACATAGGAAGTTAGGGTGGATAGGTTAGATGATGGTAGGATCAATTACATTGCGTTCCCCAACCGTAAATATATGTTTCTAGATGTGACATTGGGGACTGCTGGCGCTAATTTCAGCGCGAACTCAAAATAAAGAGAAGTTTCAAATCCGGCCATAGAATCGACCTAGACTTTTTCGCGGTTGTGGAATCAAATGCCTCACCCTAGATAACCTAAATTTGAAGAAGTGGACCATTAGAGAGTTTTTCTAAGAATCACTTGTCATAGGCCTCAAAGTAGCACTTGTTTAGAGCGAAATCTTGGAATTCCATCGAAAATCTACGTGTCGACCTACGCATCAGAAACAAGAAGGGGAACGACACGAAAGGTACATAGGAAGTTAGGGTGGATAGGTTAGATGATGGTAGGATCAATTACATTGCGTTCCCCAACCGTAAATATATGTTTCTAGATGTGACATTGGGGACTACTGGCGCTAATTTCAGCGCGAACTCAAAACAAAGAGAAGTTTCCAATGCGGCTATCGAATCGACCTAGACTTTTTCGCGGTTGTGGAATCAAATGCCTCACCCTAGATAACCTAAATTTGAAGAAGTGGACCATTAGAGAGTTTCTCTAAGAATCACTTGTCATAGGCCTCAAAGTAGCACTTGTTTAGAGCGAAATCTTGGAATTCCATCAAAAATCTGTGTCCACCTACGCATCGAAACAAGAAGGCGAGCGACACGAAAGGTACATAGGAAGTTAGGGTAGATTGGTTAGATGATGGTAGGATCAATTACATTGCGTTACCCAACCGTAAATATATGTTTCTAGATGTGACATTGGGGACTCTGGGCGCTAATTTCAGCGAACTCAAAACAAAGAGAAGTTTCCAATGCGGCTATCGAATCGACCTAGACTTTTTCGCGGTTGTGGAATCAAATGCCTCACCCTAGATAACCTAAATTTGAAGAAGTGGACCACTAGAGAGTTTCTCTAAGAATCACTTGTCATAGGCCTCAAAGTAGCACTTGTTTAGAGCGAAATCTTGGAATTCCATCGAAAATCTCTGTGTCGACCTACGTACCGAAATAAGAAGGGGAACGACACGAAAGGTACATAGGAAGTTAGGGTGGATAGGTTAGATGATGGTAGGATCAATTACATTGCGTTCCCCAACAGTAAATATATGTTTCTAGATGTGACATTGGGGACTGCTGGCGCTAATTTCAGCGCGAACTCAAAATAAAGAGAAGTTTCCAATCCGGCTATAGAAACGACCTACACTTTTTCGTGGATGTGGAATCAAATGCCTCACCCTAGATAACCTAAATTTGAATTAGTGGACCATTAGAGAGTTTCTCTAAGAATCACTTGTCATAGGCCTCAAAGTAGCTCTTGTTTAGAGCGAAATCTTGGAATTCCATCGAAAATCTCTATGTCCACCTACGCATCAGAAACAAGAAGGGAACGACACGAAAGGTACATAGGAAGTTAGGGTGGATAGGTTAGATGATGGTAGGATCAATTAAATTGCGTTCCCCAACCATAAATATATGTTTCTAGATGTGACATTGGGGACTTCTGGCGCTAATTTCAGCGAACTCAAAATAAAGAGAAGTTTCAAATCTGGCCATAGAATCGACCTAGACCTTTTTCGCGGTTGTGGAATCAAATGCCTCACCCTAGATAACCTAAGTTTGAAGAAGTGGACCATTAGAGAGTTTTTCTAAGAATCACTTGTCATAGGCCTCAAAGTAGCACTTGTTTAGAGCGAAATCTTGGAATTCCATCGAAAATCTCTGTGTCGACCTACGTACCGAAACAAGAAGGGGAACGACACGAAAGGTACATAGGAAGTTAGGGTGGATTGGTTAGATGATGGTAGGATCAATTACATTGCGTTACCCAACCGTAAATATATGTTTCTAGATGTGACATTGGGGACTCTTGGCGCTAATTTCATTTCAGCGAACTCAAAAAAAGAGAAGTTTCCAATGCGGCTATCGAATCGACCTAGACTTTTTCGCGGTTGTGGAATCAAATGCCTCACCCTAGATAACCTAAATTTGAAGAAGTGGACCACTAGAGAGTTTCTCTAAGAATCACTTGTCATAGGCCTCAAAGTAGCACTTGTTTAGAGCGAAATCTTGGAATTCCATCGAAAATCTCTATGTCGACCTACGTACCGAAATAAGAAGGGAGCGACACGAAATGTACATAGGAAGTTAGGGTGGATAGGTTAGATGATGGTAGGATCAATTACATTGCGTTCCCCAACCGTAAATATATGTTTCTAGATGTGACATTGGGGACTCCGGCGCTAATTTCAGCGCGAACTCAAAATAAAGAGAAGTTTCAAATCTGGCCATAGAATCGACCTAGACCTTTTCGCGGTTGTGGAATCAAATGCCTCACCCTAGATAACCTAAGTTTGAAGAAGTGGACCATTAGAGTTTTTCAAGAATCACTTGTCATAGGCCTCAAAGTAGCACTTGTTTAGAGCGAAATCTTGGAATTCCATCGAAAATCTCTCGTGTCGACCTACGTCACGCCGAAACAAGAAGGGGAACGACACGAAAGGTACATAGGAAGTTAGGGTGGATTGGTTAGATGATGGTAGGATCAATTAGATTGCGTTACCCAACCGTAAATATATGTTTCTAGATGTGACATTAGGGACTCTTGGCGCTAATTTCAGCGAACTCAAAAAAAGAGAAGTTTCCAATGCGGCTATCGAATCGACCTAGACTTTTTTTCGCGGTTGTGGAATCAAATGCCTCACCCTAGATAACCTAAATTTGAAGAAGTGGACCACTAGAGAGTTTCTCTAAGAATCACTTGTCATAGGCCTCAAAGTAGCACTTGTTTAGAGCGAAATCTTGGAATTCCATCGAAAATCTCTGTGTCGACCTACGTACCGAAATAAGAAGGGGAACGACACGAAATGTACATAGGAAGTTAGGGTGGATAGGTTAGATGATGGTAGGATCAATTACATTGCGTTCCCCAACCGTAAATATATGTTTCTAGATGTGACATTGGGGACTGCTGGCGCTAATTTCAGCGCGAACTCAAAATAAAGAGAAGTTTCCAACCCGGCCATAGAAACGACCTACACTTTTTCGCGGTTGTGGAATCAAATGCCTCACCCTAGATAACCTAAATTTGAATTAGTGGACCATTAGAGAGTTTTTCTAAGAATCACTTATCATAGGCCTCAAAGTAGGACTTGTTTAGAGCGAAATCTTAGAATTCCATCGAAAATCTCTGTGCTGACCTACGTACCAAAACAAGAAGGGGAGCAACACAAAAGGTACGTAGGAAGTTAGGGTTTATAGGTTAGATGATGGTAGGATCAATTATATATGTTTCTGTATGTGACATTGGGGACTGCTGGCGCTGATTTCAGCGCGAACTCAAAACAAAGAGAAGTTTCCAATGCGGCTATCGAATCGACCAAGACTTTTTCGCGGTTGTGGAATCAAATGCCTCACCCTAGATAACCTAAATTTGAAGAAGTGGACCACTAGAGAGTTTCTCTAAGAATCACTTGTCATAGGCCTCAAAGTAGCACTTGTTTAGAGCGAAATCTTGGAATTCCATCGAAAATCTCTGTGTCGACCTACGTACCGAAATAAGAAGGGGAACGACACGAAATGTACATAGGAAGTTAGGGTGGATAGGTTAGATGATGGTAGGATCAATTACATTGCGTTCCCCAACCGTAAATATATGTTTCTAGATGTGACATTGGGGACTCACGGCGCTAATTTCAGGGCGAACTCAAAATAAAGAGAAGTTTCAAATCCGGCTATAGAAACGACCTACACTTTTTTTCGCGGTTGTGGAATCAAATGCCTCACCCTAGATAACCTAAATTTGAAGAAGTGGACCATTACAAAGTTTTTCTAAGAATTACTTATCATAGGCCTCAAAGTAGCACTTGTTTAGAGCGAAATCTTAGAATTCCTTCAAAAATCTCTGTGTCCACCTACGTACCGAAACAAGAAGGGGAATGACACGAAAGGTACATAGGAAGTTAGGGTAGATAGGTTAGATGATGGTAGGATCAATTACATTGCGTTCTCCTTCCGTAAATATATGTTTCTAGATGTGACATTGGGGACTCCGGCGCTAATTTCAGCGCGAACTCAAAACAAAGAGAAGTTTCCAATGCGGCTATCGAATCGACCTAGACTTTTTTTCGCGGTTGTGGAATCAAATGCCTCACCCTAGATAACCTAAATTTGAAGAAGTGGACCATTAGAGAGTTTCTCTAAGAATCACTTGTCATAGGCCTCAAAGTAGCACTTGTTTAGAGCGAAATCTTGGAATTCCATCGAAAATCTCTGTGTCCACCTACGTACCGAAACAAGAAGGGGAACGACACGAAAGGTACATAGGAAGTTAGGGTAGATAGGTTAGATGATGGTAGGATCAATTACATTGCGTTCTCCTTCCGTAAATATATGTTTCTAGATGTGACATTGGGGACTACTGGCGCTAATTTCAGCGCGAACTCAAAACAAAGAGAAGTTTCCAATGCGGCTATCGAATCGACCTAGACTTTTTCGCGGTTGTGGAATCAAATGCCTCACCCTAGATAACCTAAATTTGAAGAAGTGGACCATTAGAGAGTTTCTCTAAGAATCACTTGTCATAGGCCTCAAAGTAGCACTTGTTTAGAGCGAAATCTTGGAATTCCAACGAAAATCTACGTGGTCGACCTACGTACCGAAACAAGAAGGGGAGCGACACGAAAGGTACATAGGAAGTTAGGGTGGATTGGTTAGATGATGGTAGGATCAATTACATTGCGTTACCCAACCGTAAATATATGTTTCTAGATGTGACATTGGGGACTCGGCGCTAATTTCAGCTTGCGAACTCAAAAAACAAAGAGAAGTTTCCAATGCGGCTATCGAATCGACCTAGACTTTTTCACGGTTGTGGAATCAAATGCCTCACCCTAGATAACCTAAATTTGAAGAAGTGGACCACTAGAGAGTTTCTCTAAGAATCACTTGTCATAGGCCTCAAAGTAGCACTTGTTTAGAGCGAAATCTTGGAATTCCATCGAAAATCTACGTGTGGAGACCTACGTACATCGAAATAAGAAGGGGAACGACACGAAAGGTACATAGGAAGTTAGGGTGGATAGGTTAGATGATGGTAGGATCAATTACATTGCGTTCCCCAACCGTAAATATATGTTTCTAGATGTGACATTGGGGACCATTTGGCGCTAATTTCAGCTTGAACTCAAAACAAAGAGAAGTTTCCAATCCGGCCATCGAATCGACCTAGACTTTTTCGCGGTTGTGGAATCAAATGCCTCACCCTAGATAACCTAAATTTGAAGAAGTGGACCATTAGAGAGTTTTTCTAAGAATCACTTGTCATAGGCCTCAAAGTAGCACTTGTTTAGAGCGAAATCTTGGAATTCCATCGAAAATCTACGTGTCCACCTACGTCATCAAAACAAGAAGGGGAACGACACAAAAGGTACATAGGAAGTTAGGGTAGATAGGTTAGATGATGGTAGGATCAATTACATTGCGTTCTCCTTCCGTAAATATATGTTTCTAGATGTGACATTGGGGACTACCTGGCGCTAATTTCAAGCGAACTCAAAACAAAGAGAAGTTTCCAATGCGGCTATCGAATCGACCTAGACTTTTTTCGCGGTTGTGGAATCAAATGCCTCACCCTAGATAACCTAAATTTGAAGAAGTGGACCATTAGAGAGTTTCTCTAAGAATCACTTGTCATAGGCCTCAAAGTAGCACTTGTTTAGAGCGAAATCTTGGAATTCCATCGAAAATCTCTATGTCGACCTACGCATAGAAACAAGAAGGGGAACGACACGAAAGGTACATAGGAAGTTAGGGTGGATTGGTTAGATGATGGTAGGATCAATTACATTGCGTTACCCCAACCGTAAATATATGTTTCTAGATGTGACATTGGGGACTACTTGGCGCTAATTTCAGCGCGAACTCAAAACAAAGAGAAGTTTCCAATGCGGCCATCGAATCGACCTAGACTTTTTCACGGTTGTGGAATCAAATGCCTCACCCTAGATAACCTAAATTTGAAGAAGTGGACCACTAGAGAGTTTCTCTAAGAATCACTTGTCATAGGCCTCAAAGTAGCACTTGTTTAGAGCGAAATCTTGGAATTCCATCGAAAATCTACGTGTCGACCTACGTGCAAAATAAGAAGGGGAGCGACACGAAAGGTACATAGGAAGTTAGGGTGGATAGGTTAGATGATGGTAGGATCAATTACATTGCGTTCCCCAACAGTAAATATATGTTTCTAGATGTGACATTGGGGACTGCTGGCGCTAATTTCAGCTTGAACTCAAAATAAAGAGAAGTTTCCAATCCGGCTATAGAAACGACCTACACTTTTTCGTGGTTGTGGAATCAAATGCCTCACCCTAGATAACCTAAATTTGAATTAGTGGACCATTAGAGAGTTTCTCTAAGAATCACTTGTCATAGGCCTCAAAGTAGCTCTTGTTTAGAGCGAAATCTTGGAATTCCATCGAAAATCTCTATGTCCACCTACGTACCGAAACAAGAAGGGGAACGACACGAAAGGTACATAGGAAGTTAGGGTGGATAGGTTAGATGATGGTAGGATCAATTAAATTGCGTTCCCCAACCGTAAATATATGTTTCTAGATGTGACATTGGGGACTGCTGGCGCTAATTTCAGCGCGAACTCAAAATAAAGAGAAGTTTCAAATCTGGCCATAGAATCGACCTAGACCTTTTCGCGGTTGTGGAATCAAATGCCTCACCCTAGATAACCTAAGTTTGAAGAAGTGGACCATTACAGAGTTTTTCTAAGAATCACTTGTCATAGGCCTCAAAGTAGCACTTGTTTAGAGCGAAATCTTGGAATTCCATCGAAAATCTCTGTGTCGACCTACGTACCGAAACAAGAAGGGGAACGACACGAAAGGTACATAGGAAGTTAGGGTGGATTGGTTAGATGATGGTAGGATCAATTACATTGCGTTACCCAACCGTAAATATATGTTTCTAGATGTGACATTGGGGACTACTGGCGCTAATTTCAGCGCGAACTCAAAAAAAAGAGAAGTTTCCAATGCGGCTATCGAATCGACCTAGACTTTTTCGCGGTTGTGGAATCAAATGCCTCACCCTAGATAACCTAAATTTGAAGAAGTGGACCACTAGAGAGTTTCTCTAAGAATCACTTGTCATAGGCCTCAAAGTAGCACTTGTTTAGAGCGAAATCTTGGAATTCCATCGAAAAAAATCTACGTGTCGACCTACGCATCGAAATAAGAAGGGGAACGACACGAAATGTACATAGGAAGTTAGGGTGGATAGGTTAGATGATGGTAGGATCAATTACATTGCGTTCCCCAACCGTAAATATATGTTTCTAGATGTGACATTGGGGACTGCTGGCGCTAATTTCAGCGCGAACTCAAAATAAAGAGAAGTTTCCAACCCGGCCATAGAAACGACCTACACTTTTTCGCGGTTGTGGAATCAAATGCCTCACCCTAGATAACCTAAATTTGAATTAGTGGACCATTAGAGAGTTTTTCTAAGAATCACTTGTCATAGGCCTCAAAGTAGGACTTGTTTAGAGCGAAATCTTAGAATTCCATCGAAAATCTCTGTGCTGACCTACGTACCAAAACAAGAAGGGGAGCAACACAAAAGGTACGTAGGAAGTTAGGGTTTACAGGTTAGATGATGGTAGGATCAATTATATATGTTTCTGTATGTGACATTGGGGACTCTTGCGGCGCTGATTTCAGCCTTGAACTCAAAACAAAGAGAAGTTTCCAATGCGGCTATCGAATCGACTTAGACTTTTTTTCGCGGTTGTGGAATCAAATGCCTCACCCTAGATGACCTAAATTTGAAGAAGTGGACCACTAGAGAGTTTCTCTAAGAATCACTTGTCATAGGCCTCAAAGTAGCACTTGTTTAGAGCGAAATCTTGGAATTCCATCGAAAATATCTGTGTCGACGTACGTACCGAAATAAGAAGGGGAACGACACGAAATGTACATAGGAAGTTAGGGTGGATAGGTTAGATGATGGTAGGATCAATTACATTGCGTTCCCCAACCGTAAATATATGTTTCTAGATGTGACATTGGGGACTGCTGGCGCTAATTTCAGCGAACTCAAAATAAAGAGAAGTTTCAAATCTGGCCATAGAATCGACCTAGACCTTTTCGCGGTTGTGGAATCAAATGCCTCACCCTAGATAACCTAAGTTTGAAGAAGTGGACCATTACAGAGTTTTTCTAAGAATCACTTGTCATAGGCCTCAAAGTAGCACTTGTTTAGAGCGAAATCTTGGAATTCCATCGAAAATCTACGCGGTCGACCTACGTACCGAAACAAGAAGGGGAACGACACTAAAGGTACATAGGAAGTTAGGGTGGATTGGTTAGATGATGGTAGGATCAATTAGATTGCGTTACCCAACCGTAAATATATGTTTCTAGATGTGACATTGGGGACTCTTGGCGCTAATTTCAGCGAACTCAAAAAAAAGAGAAGTTTCCAATGCGGCTATCGAATCGACCTAGACTTTTTCGCGGTTGTGGAATCAAATGCCTCACCCTAGATAACCTAAATTTGAAGAAGTGGACCACTAGAGAGTTTCTCTAAGAATCACTTGTCATAGGCCTCAAAGTAGCACTTGTTTAGAGCGAAATCTTGGAATTCCATCGAAAATCTGTGTGTCGACCTACGTGCCGAAATAAGAAGGGGAACGACACGAAATGTACATAGGAAGTTAGGGTGGATAGGTTAGATGATGGTAGGATCAATTACATTGCGTTCCCCAACCGTAAATATATGTTTCTAGATGTGACATTGGGGACTGCGGCGCTAATTTCAGCGCGAACTCAAAATAAAGAGAAGTTTCCAACCGGCCATAGAAACGACCTACACTTTTTTTCGCGGTTGTGGAATCAAATGCCTCACCCTAGATAACCTAAATTTGAATTAGTGGACCATTAGAGAGTTTTTCTAAGAATCACTTATCATAGGCCTCAAAGTAGGACTTGTTTAGAGCGAAATCTTAGAATTCCATCGAAAATCTCGTGTGCTGACCTACGTACCAAAACAAGAAGGGGGGAGCAACACAAAAGGTACGTAGGAAGTTAGGGTTTATAGGTTAGATGATGGTAGGATCAATTATATATGTTTCTGTATGTGACATTGGGGACTGCTGGCGCTGATTTCAGCGCGAACTCAAAACAAAGAGAAGTTTCCAATGCGGCTATTGAATCGACCAAGACTTTTTCGCGGTTGTGGAATCAAATGCCTCACCCTAGATAACCTAAATTTGAAGAAGTGGACCACTAGAGAGTTTCTCTAAGAATCACTTGTCATAGGCCTCAAAGTAGCACTTGTTTAGAGCGAAATCTTGGAATTCCATCGAAAATCTACGTAATCGACCTACGCATCGAAATAAGAAGGGGAACGACACGAAATGTACATAGGAAGTTAGGGTGGATAGGTTAGATGATGGTAGGATCAATTACATTGCGTTCCCCAACCGTAAATGTATGTTTCTAGATGTGACATTGGGGACTGCTGGCGCTAATTTCAGGGCGAACTCAAAATAAAGAGAAGTTTCAAATCCGGCTATAGAAACGACCTACACTTTTTCGCGGTTGTGGAATCAAATGCCTCACCCTAGATAACCTAAATTTGAAGAAGTGGACCATTACAAAGTTTTTCTAAGAATTACTTATCATAGGCCTCAAAGTAGCACTTGTTTAGAGCGAAATCTTAGAATTCCTTCAAAAATCTCTGTGTCCACCTACGCACCAAAACAAGAAGGGGAGCGACACAAAAGGTACATAGGAAGTTAGGGTAGATAGGTTAGATGATGGTAGGATCAATTACATTGCGTTCTCCTTCCGTAAATATATGTTTCTAGATGTGACATTGGGGACTACTGGCGCTAATTTCAGCGCGAACTCAAAACAAAGAGAAGTTTCCAATGCGGCTATCGAATCGACCTAGACTTTTTCGCGGTTGTGGAATCAAATGCCTCACCCTAGATAACCTAAATTTGAAGAAGTGGACCATTAGAGAGTCTCTCGAAGAATCACTTGTCATAGGCCTCAAAGTAGCACTTGTTTAGAGCGAAATCTTGGAATTCCATCGAAAATCTCTGTGTCCACCTACGTACCGAAACAAGAAGGCGAACGACACGAAAGGTACATAGGAAGTTAGGGTAGATAGGTTATATGATGGTAGGATCAATTACGTTGCGTTCTCCTTCCGTAAATATATGTTTCTAGATGTGACATTGGGGACTACTGGCGCTAATTTCAGCGAACTCAAAACAAAGAGAAGTTTCCAATGCGGCTATCGAATCGACCTAGACTTTTTCGCAAGGGTTGTGGAATCAAATGCCTCACCCTAGATAACCTAAATTTGAAGAAGTGGACCATTAGAGAGTTTCTCTAAGAATCACTTGTCATAGGCCTCAAAGTAGCACTTGTTTAGAGCGAAATCTTGGAATTCCAACGAAAATCTCTGTGTCGACCTACGTACCGAAACAAGAAGGGGAACGACACAAAAGGTACATAGGAAGTTAGGGTGGATTGGTTAGATGATGGTAGGATCAATTACATTGCGTTACCCAACCGTAAATATATGTTTCTAGATGTGACATTGGGGACTACTGGCGCTAATTTCAGCGCGAACTCAAAACAAAGAGAAGTTTCCAATGCGGCTATCGAATCGACCTAGACTTTTTTCACGGTTGTGGAATCAAATGCCTCACCCTAGATAACCTAAATTTGAAGAAGTGGACCACTAGAGAGTTTCTCTAAGAATCACTTGTCATAGGCCTCAAAGTAGCACTTGTTTAGAGCGAAATCTTGGAATTCCATCGAAAATCTACGTGGTCGACCTACGTCACCGAAATAAGAAGGGGAACGACACGAAATGTACATAGGAAGTTAGGGTGGATAGGTTAGATGATGGTAGGATCAATTAAATTGCGTTCCCCAACCGTAAATATATGTTTCTAGATGTGACATTGGGGACTGCTGGCGCTAATTTCAGCGCGAACTCAAAACAAAGAGAAGTTTCCAATGCGGCTATAGAATCGACCTAGACTTTTTCGCGGTTGTGGAATCAAATGCCTCACCCTAGATAACCTAAATTTGAAGAAGTGGACCACTAGAGAGTTTCTCTAAGAATCACTTGTCAAAGGCCTCAAAGTAGCACTTGTTTAGAGCGAAATCTTGGAATTCCATCGAAAATCTCTGTGTCGACCTACGTACCGAAACAAGAAGGGGAACGACACGAAATGTACATAGGAAGTTAGGGTGGATAGGTTAGATGATGGTAGGATCAATTACATTGCGTTCCCCAACCGTAAATATTTGTTTCTAGATGTGACATTGGGGACTGCTGGCGCTAATTTCAGCGCGAACTCAAAACAAAGAGAAGTTTCCAATGCGGCTATCGAATCGACCTAGACTTTTTCGCGGTTGTGGAATCAAATGCCTCACCCTAGATAACCTAAATTTGAAGAAGTGGACCATTACAAAGTTTTTCTAAGAATTACTTATCATAGGCCTCAAAGTAGCACTTGTTTAGAGCGAAATCTTAGAATTCCTTCAAAAATCTCGTGTCCACCTACGCATCGAAACAAGAAGGGAACGACACGAAAGGTACATAGGAAGTTAGGGTAGATAGGTTAGATGATGGTAGGATCAATTACATTGCGTTCTCCTTCCGTAAATATATGTTTCTAGATGTGACATTGGGGACTCTTTGGCGCTAATTTCAGCGCGAACTCAAAACAAAGAGAAGTTTCCAATGCGGCTATAGAATCGACCTAGACTTTTTCACGGTTGTGGAATCAAATGCCTCACCCTAGATAACCTAAATTTGAAGAAGTGGACCATTAGAGAGTTTTTCTAAGAATCACTTGTCATAGGCCTCAAAGTAGCACTTGTTTAGAGCGAAATCTTGGAATTCCATCGAAAATCTCTGTGTCCACCCACGCATCAAACAACAAACAAGAAGGGGAACGACACAAAAGGTACATAGGAAGTTAGGGTAGATAGGTTATATGATGGTAGGATCAATTACATTGCGTTCTCCTTCCGTAAATATATGTTTCTAGATGTGACATTGGGGACGGCGCTAATTTCAGCGAACTCAAAACAAAGAGAAGTTTCCAATGCGGCTATCGAATCGACCTAGACTTTTTCGCGGTTGTGGAATCAAATGCCTCACCCTAGATAACCTAAATTTGAAGAAGTGGACCATTAGAGAGTTTCTCTAAGAATCACTTGTCATAGGCCTCAAAGTAGCACTTGTTTAGAGCGAAATCTTGGAATTCCAACGAAAATCTCTGTGTCGACCTACGTCTGAAACAAGAAGGGAACGACACAAAAGGTACATAGGAAGTTAGGGTGGATTGGTTAGATGATGGTAGGATCAATTACATTGCGTTACCCAACCGTAAATATATGTTTCTAGATGTGACATTGGGGACTACTGGCGCTAATTTCAAGCGAACTCAAAACAAAGAGAAGTTTCCAATGCGGCTATCGAATCGACCTAGACTTTTTCACGGTTGTGGAATCAAATGCCTCACCCTAGATAACCTAAATTTGAAGAAGTGGACCACTAGAGAGTTTCTCTAAGAATCACTTGTCATAGGCCTCAAAGTAGCACTTGTTTAGAGCGAAATCTTGGAATTCCATCGAAAATCTCTGTGTCGACCTACGTACCGAAATAAGAAGGGGAACGACACGAAATGTACATAGGAAGTTAGGGTGGATAGGTTAGATGATGGTAGGATCAATTAAATTGCGTTCCCCAACCGTAAATATATGTTTCTAGATGTGACATTGGGGACTACGGCGCTAATTTCAGCAGCGAACTCAAAACAAAGAGAAGTTTCCAATGCGGCTATCGAATCGACCTAGACTTTTTCGCGGTTGTGGAATCAAATGCCTCACCCTAGATAACCAAAATTTGAAGAAGTGGACCACTAGAGAGTTTCTCTAAGAATCACTTGTCAAAGGCCTCAAAGTAGCACTTGTTTAGAGCGAAATCTTGGAATTCCATAGAAAATCTACGTGTCGACCTACGCATCGAAATAAGAAGGGGAACGACACGAAATGTACATAGGAAGTTAGGGTGGATAGGTTAGATGATGGTAGGATCAATTACATTGCGTTCCCCAACCGTAAATATTTGTTTCTAGATGTGACATTGGGGGGACTGCTGGCGCTGATTTCAGCGCGAACTCAAAACAAAGAGAAGTTTCCAATGCGGCTATCGAATCGACCTAGACTTTTTTCGCGGTTGTGGAATCAAATGCCTCACCCTAGATAACCTAAATTTGAAGAAGTGGACCATTACAAAGTTTTTCTAAGAATCACTTATCATAGGCCTCAAAGTAGCACTTGTTTAGAGCGAAATCTTAGAATTCCTTCAAAAATCTCTCGTGTCCACCTACGCACCAAAACAAGAAGGGAACGACACAAAAGGTACATAGGAAGTTAGGGTAGATAGGTTAGATGATGGTAGGATCAATTACATTGCGTTCTCCTTCCGTAAATATATGTTTCTAGATGTGACATTGGGGACTACTGGCGCTAATTTCAGCGCGAACTCAAAACAAAGAGAAGTTTCCAATGCGGCTATCGAATCGACCTAGACTTTTTCGCGGTTGTGGAATCAAATGCCTCACCCTAGATAACCTAAATTTGAAGAAGTGGACCATTACAAAGTTTTTCTAAGAATTACTTATCATAGGCCTCAAAGTAGCACTTGTTTAGAGCGAAATCTTAGAATTCCTTCAAAAATCTCTGTGTCCACCTACGTACCGAAACAAGAAGGGGAACGACACGAAAGGTACATAGGAAGTTAGGGTAGATAGGTTAGATGATGGTAGGATCAATTACATTGCGTTCTCCTTCCGTAAATATATGTTTCTAGATGTGACATTGGGGACTACTGGCGCTAATTTCAGCGCGAACTCAAAACAAAGAGAAGTTTCCAATGCGGCTATCGAATCGACCTAGACTTTTTCGCGGTTGTGGAATCAAATGCCTCACCCTAGATAACCTAAATTTGAAGAAGTGGACCATTAGAGAGTTTCTCGAAGAATCACTTGTCATAGGCCTCAAAGTAGCACTTGTTTAGAGCGAAATCTTGGAATTCCATCGAAAATCTACGTGTCGACCTACGTGCCGAAAAAGAAGGGGAACGACACGAAATGTACATAGGAAGTTAGGGTGGATAGGTTAGATGATGGTAGGATCAATTAAATTGCGTTCCCCAACCGTAAATATATGTTTCTAGATGTGACATTGGGGACTGGCTGGCGCTAATTTCAGCGCGAACTCAAAACAAAGAGAAGTTTCCAATGCGGCTATCGAATCGACCTAGACTTTTTCTTGGTTGTGGAATCAAATGCCTCACCCTAGATAACCTAAATTTGAAGAAGTGGACCATTAGAGAGTTTCTCTAAGAATCACTTGTCAAAGGCCTCAAAGTAGCACTTGTTTAGAGCGAAATCTTGGAATTCCATCGAAAATCTCGTGTGGACCTACGCACCGAAATAAGAAGGGGAACGACACGAAATGTACATAGGAAGTTAGGGTGGATAGGTTAGATGATGGTAGGATCAATTACATTGCGTTCCCCAACCGTAAATATTTGTTTCTAGATGTGACATTGGGGATACTGGCGCTAATTTCAGCTGAACTCAAAACAAAGAGAAGTTTCCAATGCGGCTATCGAATCGACCTAGACTTTTTTCGCGGTTGTGGAATCAAATGCCTCACCCTAGATAACCTAAATTTGAAGAAGTGGACCATTACAAAGTTTTTCTAAGAATTACTTATCATAGGCCTCAAAGTAGCACTTGTTTAGAGCTTAAATCTTAGAATTCCTTCAAAATCTCTGTGTCCACCTACGCACCGAAACAAGAAGGGGAACGACACGAAAGGTACATAGGAAGTTAGGGTAGATAGGTTAGATGATGGTAGGATCAATTACATTGCGTTCTCCTTCCGTAAATATATGTTTCTAGATGTGACATTGGGGACTACTGGCGCTAATTTCAGCGAACTCAAAACAAAGAGAAGTTTCCAATGCGGCTATCGATCGACCTAGACTTTTTCGCGGTTGTGGAATCAAATGCCTCACCCTAGATAACCTAAATTTGAAGAAGTGGACCATTAGAGAGTTTCTCAAGAATCACTTGTCATAGGCCTCAAAGTAGCACTTGTTTAGAGCGAAATCTTGGAATTCCATCGAAAATCTTCGTGTCGACCTACGCATCGAAACAAGAAGGGGAACGACACGAAAGGTACATAGGAAGTTAGGGTAGATAGGTTATATGATGGTAGGATCAATTACATTGCGTTCTCCTTCCGTAAATATATGTTTCTAGATGTGACATTGGGGACTACGGGCGCTAATTTCAGCGCGAACTCAAAACAAAGAGAAGTTTCCAATGCGGCTATCGAATCGACCTAGACTTTTTTCGCGATTTGTGGAATCAAATGCCTCACCCTAGATAACCTAAATTTGAAGAAGTGGACCATTAGAGAGTTTCTCTAAGAATCACTTGTCATAGGCCTCAAAGTAGCACTTGTTTAGAGCGAAATCTTGGAATTCCAACGAAAATCTCGTGTCGACCCACGCATCAAAAACAAGAAGGGAACGACACAAAAGGTACATAGGAAGTTAGGGTGGATTGGTTAGATGATGGTAGGATCAATTACATTGCGTTACCCAACCGTAAATATATGTTTCTAGATGTGACATTGGGGACTACTCCCGGCGCTAATTTCAGCGAACTCAAAACAAAGAGAAGTTTCCAATGCGGCTATCGAATCGACCTAGACTTTTTCACGGTTGTGGAATCAAATGCCTCACCCTAGATAACCTAAATTTGAAGAAGTGGACCACTAGAGAGTTTCTCTAAGAATCACTTGTCATAGGCCTCAAAGTAGCACTTGTTTAGAGCGAAATCTTGGAATTCCATCGAAAATCTCGCGGTCGACCTACGCATCGAAATAAGAAGGGGAACGACACGAAATGTACATAGGAAGTTAGGGTGGATAGGTTAGATGATGGTAGGATCAATTAAATTGCGTTCCCCAACCGTAAATATATGTTTCTAGATGTGACATTGGGGGGACTTTGGCGCTAATTTCAGCGAACTCAAAACAAAGAGAAGTTTCCAATGCGGCTATCGAATCGACCTAGACTTTTTCGCGGTTGTGGAATCAAATGCCTCACCCTAGATAACCAAAATTTGAAGAAGTGGACCACTAGAGAGTTTCTCTAAGAATCACTTGTCAAAGGCCTCAAAGTAGCACTTGTTTAGAGCGAAATCTTGGAATTCCATAGAAAATCTCTCAGGTAATCGACCTACGCACCGAAATAAGAAGGGGAACGACACGAAATGTACATAGGAAGTTAGGGTGGATAGGTTAGATGATGGTAGGATCAATTACATTACGATCCCCCAACCGTAAATATTTGTTTCTAGATGTGACATTGGGGACTGCCGGCGCTAATTTCAGCTGAACTCAAAACAAAGAGAAGTTTCCAATGCGGCTATCGACCGACCTAGACTTTTTCGCGGTTGTGGAATCAAATGCCTCACCCTAGATAACCTAAATTTGAAGAAGTGGACCATTACAAAGTTTTTCTAAGAATTACTTATCATAGGCCTCAAAGTAGCACTTGTTTAGAGCGAAATCTTAGAATTCCCTTCAAAAATCTTCTCAGGTCCACCCAATACGCATCAAAACAAGAAGGGGAACGACACGAAAGGTACATAGGAAGTTAGGGTAGATAGGTTAGATGATGGTAGGATCAATTACGCTGCGTTCTCCTTCCGTAAATATATGTTTCTAGATGTGACATTGGGGACTACGGCGCTAATTTCAGCGCGAACTCAAAACAAAGAGAAGTTTCCAATGCGGTTATCGAATCGACCTAGACTTTTTTCGCGGTTGTGGAATCAAATGCCTCACCCTAGATAACCTAAATTTGAAGAAGTGGACCATTACAAAGTTTTTTCTAAGAATTACTTATCATAGGCCTCA
>JADLZK010003250.1:0-30129 GCA_015847255.1 Hyparrhenia diplandra
TTTGCGGATGTGGAATCAAATGCCTAACCCTATAGAACTTAAATTTGAACAAGTGGACCATTAGAAGTTTTTCTATGAATCATTTGCCATAGGCCTCAAAGTAGCACTTGTTTAGAGTGAAATCTTGGAATTCCATCAAAAATCTCTACGTAATGTCGACCTACGAAACCAAAACAAGAAGGGGCGACACTAAAGGTACATAGGAAGTTAGGGTGGATAGGTTAGATGATGGTAGGATCAATTACATTGCGTTCCCCAACCGTTAATATATGTTTCTGGATGTGACATTAGGGGCTGGCCGGGCGTTGATTTCAGCGCGAACTCAAAACAAAGAGAAGTTTCCAATCCGTGATAGAATCGAGCTAGACTTTTTTGCGGTTGTGGAATCAAATGCCTCGCCCTAGAGAACCTAAATTCGAACAAGTGGACCATTAGAGTGTTTTTCTAAGAATCACTTGCCATAGGCCTCAAAAGTAGCACTTGTTTAGAGTGAAATCTTGGAATTCCATCAAAAATCTCGTATTCGACCAACGAACCAGAAACAAGAAGGGGAGCGACACGAAAGGTACATAGGAAGTTAGGGTGGATAGGTTAGATGATGGTAGGATCAATTACATTGCGTTCCCCAACCGTTAATATATGTTTTGGATGTGACATTAGGGACTGGCGGCGTTGATTTCAGCGTGAACTCAAAACAAAGAGAAGTTTCCAATCCGGCCGATAGAATCGAGCTAGACTTTTTCGCGGTTGTGGAATCAAATGCCTCGCCCTAGAGAACCTAAATTCGAACAAGTGGACCATTAGAGAGTTTTCTAAGAATCACTTGCCATAGGCCTCAAAGTAGCACTTGTTTAGAGTGAAATCTTGGAATTCCATCAAAAATCTCTATGTCGACGACCTCAAACCAACGAAACAAGAAGGGGGCGACACGAAAGGCACATAGGAAGTTAGGGTGGATAGGTTAGATGATGGTAGGATCAATTACATTGCGTTCCCCAACCGTTAATATATGTTTTGGATGTGACATTAGGGACTGCTGGCGTTGATTTCAGTGTGAACTCAAACAAAGAGAAGTTTCCAATCGGCGATAGAATCGAGCTAGACTTTTTTCGATTTGTGGAATCAAATGCCTCGCCCTAGAGAACCTAAATTCGAACAAGTGGACCATTAGAGTTTTTTTCTAAGAATCACTTGCCATAGGCCTCAAAGTAGCACTTGTTTAGAGTGAAATCTTGGAATTCCATCAAAAATCTCTCTGTGTAGACCTACGAACGAAAGAAACAAGAAGGGGAACGACACGAAAGGTACATAGGAAGTTAGGGTGGATAGGTTAGATGATGGTAGGATCAATTACATTGCGTTCCCCAACCGTTAATATATGTTTTGGATGTGACATTAGGGATCTGCGGGCGTTGATTTCAGCGTGAACTCAAAACAAAGAGAAGTTTCCAATCCGGCGATAGAATCGAGCTAGACTTTTTCGCGGTTGTGGAATCAAATGCCTCGCCCTAGAGAACCTAAATTCGAACAAGTGGACCATTAGAGTGTTTTTCTAAGAATCACTTGCCATAGGCCTCAAAGTAGCACTTGTTTAGAGTGAAATCTTGGAATTCCATCAAAAATCTCTGTCGACCAACGACTTAGAAACAAGAAGGGGAGCGACACGAAAGGTACATAGGAAGTTAGGGTGGATAGGTTAGATGATGGTAGGATCAATTACATTGCGTTCCCCAACCGTTAATATATGTTTCTGGATGTGACATTAGGGATTTGCTTGGCGTTGATTTCAGCGTGAACTCAAAACAAAGAGAAGTTTCCAATCCGGCGATAGAATCGAGCTAGACTTTTTCGCGGTTGTGGAATCAAATGCCTTGCCCTAGAGAACCTAAATTCGAACAAGTGGACCATTAGAGAGTTTTTCTAAGAATCACTTGCCATAGGCCTCAAAGTAGCACTTGTTTAGAGTGAAATCTTGGAATTCCATCGAAAATCTACGTGTCAGACCAACGAGCCGAAACAAGAAGGGAGCGACACGAAAAGGTACATAGGAAGTTAGGGTGGATAGGTTAGATGATGGTAGGATCAATTACATTGCGTTCCCCAACCGTTAATATATGTTTCTAGATGTGACATTAGGGATTCTTGCTGGCGTTGATTTCAGCGCGAACTCAAAACAAAGAGATGTTTCCAATCCGCGATAGAATCGAGCTAGACTTTTCGCGGTTGTGGAATCAAATGCCTTGCCCTAGAGAACCTAAATTCGAACAAGTGGACCATTAAGAGTTTTTCTAAGAATCACTTGCCATAGGCCTCAAAGTAGCACTTGTTTAGAGTGAAATCTTGGAATTCCATCGAAAATCTACGTATTCGACCAACGAAACCGAAACAAGAAGGGGAGCGACACGAAAGGTACATAGGAAGTTAGGGTGGATAGGTTAGATGATGGTAGGATCAATTACATTGCGTTCCCCAACCGTTAATATATATTTCTGGATGTGACATTAGGGACTGCTGGCGTTGATTTCAGCGCGAACTCAAAACAAAGAGAAGTTTCCAATCCGGCGATAGAATCGAGCTAGACTTTTTCGCGGTTGTGGAATCAAATGCCTAACCCTAGAGAACCTAAATTCGAACAAGTGGACCATTAGAGTGTTTTCTAAGAATCACTTGCCATAGGCCTCAAAGTAGCACTTGTTTAGAGTGAAATCTTGGAATTCCATCGAAAATCTACGTGTCGACCAACGAACCGAAACAAGAAGGGGAGCGACACGAAAGGTACATAGGAAGTTAGGGTGGATAGGTTAGATGATGGTAGGATCAATTACATTGCGTTCCCCAACCGTTAATATATGTTTCGGATGTGACATTAGGGACTGGCGGCGTTGATTTCAGTGAACTCAAAACAAAGAGAAGTTTCCAATCCGGCCGATAGAATCGAGCTAGACTTTTTGTGGTTGTGGAATCAAATGCCTCGCCCTAGAGAACCTAAATTCGAACAAGTGGACCATTAGAGAGTTTTTCTAAGAATCACTTGCCATAGGCCTCAAAGTAGCACTTGTTTAGAGTGAAATCTTGGAATTCCATCAAAAATCTGTGTGTCGACCTACGAACCGAAACAAGAAGGGGAGCGACAAAGAAAGGTACATAGGAAGTTAGGGTGGATAGGTTAGATGATGGTAGGATCAATTACATTGCGTTCCCCAACCGTTAATATATGTTTACGGATGTGACATTAGGGACTCTTGGCGTTGATTTCAGCGTGAACTCAAAACAAAGAGAAGTTTCCAATCCGCGATAGAATCGAGCTAGACTTTTTTCGCGGTTGTGGAATCAAATGCCTAACCCTAGAGAACCTAAATTTGAACAAGTGGACCATTAGAGAGTTTTTCTAAGAATCACTTGCCATAGGCCTCAAAGTAGCACTTGTTTAGAGTGAAATCTTGGAATTCCATCGAAAATCTCTGTGTGTCGACCAACGAACAGAAACAAGAAGGGGAGCGACACGAAAGGTACAGGAAGTTAGGGTGGATAGGTTAGATGATGGTAGGATCAATTACATTGCGTTCCCCAACCGTTAATATATGTTTTTACGGATGTGACATTAGGGACTGCGGCGTTGATTTCAGCGTGAACTCAAAACAAAGAGAAGTTTCCAATCCGGCGATAGAATCGAGCTAGACTTTTTTTCGCGGTTGTGGAATCAAATGCCTCGCCCTAGAGAACCTAAATTCGAACAAGTGGACCATTAGAGAGTTTTCTAAGAATCACTTGCCATAGGCCTCAAAGTAGCACTTGTTTAGAGTGAAATCTTGGAATTCCATCAAAAATCTCTGTCGACCAACGAACCGAAACAAGAAGGGGTAACGACACGAAAGGCACATAGGAAGTTAGGGTGGATAGGTTAGATGATGGTAGGATCAATTACATTGCGTTCCCCAACCGTTAATATATGTTTGGATGTGACATTAGGGACTGCTGGCGTTGATTTCAGCGTGAACTCAAAACAAAGAGAAGTTTCCAATCCGGCGATAGAATCGAGCTAGACTTTTTTCGCGGTTGTGGAATCAAATGCCTTGCCCTAGAGAACCTAAATTCGAACAAGTGGACCATTAGAGTTTTTTTTCTAAGAATCACTTGCCATAGGCCTCAAAGTAGCACTTGTTTAGAGTGAAATCTTGGAATTCCATCAAAAATCTACGTGTCGACCTACGAACCGAAACAAGAAGGGAAGGGAGCGACACGAAAGGTACATAGGAAGTTAGGGTGGATAGGTTAGATGATGGTAGGATCAATTACATTGCGTTCCCCAACCGTTAATATATGTTTACGGATGTGACATTAGGGACTGCTGGCGTTGATTTCAGCGCGAACTCAAAACAAAGAGAAGTTTCCAATCCGGCGATAGAATCGAGCTAGACTTTTTCGGTTGTGGAATCAAATGCCTCGCCCTAGAGAACCTAAATTCGAACAAGTGGACCATTAGAGTGTTTTTCTAAGAATCACTTGCCATAGGCCTCAAAGTAGCACTTGTTTAGAGTGAAATCTTGGAATTCCATCAAAAATCTCGTATGTCGACCTACGAACCGAAACAAGAAGGGGAGCGACACGAAAGGTACATAGGAAGTTAGGGTGGATAGGTTAGATGATGGTAGGATCAATTACATTGCGTTCCCCAACCGTTAATATATGTTTACGGATGTGACATTAGGGACTGGCGTTGATTTCAGCGTGAACTCAAAACAAAGAGAAGTTTCCAATCCGGCGATAGAATCGAGCTAGACTTTTTGCGGTTGTGGAATCAAATGCCTTGCCCTAGAGAACCTAAATTCGAACAAGTGGACCATTAGAGAGTTTTTCTAAGAATCACTTGCCATAGGCCTCAAAGTAGCACTTGTTTAGAGTGAAATCTTGGAATTCCATCAAAAATTTCTGTCTCGACCAACGAACCGAAACAAGAAGGGGAACGACACGAAAGGTACATAGGAAGTTAGGGTGAATAGGTTAGATGATGGTTGGATCAATTACATTGCGTTCCCCAACCGTTAATATATGTTTCTGGATGTGACATTAGGGACTGCTGGCGTTGATTTCAGCGTGAACTCAAAACAAAGAGAAGTTTCCAATCCGGCGATAGAATCGAGCTAGACTTTTTCGCGGTTGTGGAATCAAATGCCTTGCCCTAGAGAACCTAAATTCGAACAAGTGGACCATTAGAGAGTTTTTCTAAGAATCACTTGCCATAGGCCTCAAAGTAGCACTTGTTTAGAGTGAAATCTTGGAATTCCATCGAAAATCTCTGTGTCGACCAACGAACCGAAACTAGAAGGGGAACGACACGAAAGGTACATAGGAAGTTAGGGTGGATAGGTTAGATGATGGTAGGATCAATTACATTGCGTTCCCCAACCGTTAATATATGTTTCTGGATGTGACATTAGGGACTGCTGGCGTTGATTTCAGCGCGAACTCAAAACAAAGAGAAGTTTCCAATCCGGCGATAGAATCGAGCTAGACTTTTTCGCGATTGTGGAATCAAATGCCTCGCCCTAGAGAACCTAAATTCGAACAAGTGGACCATTAGAGAGTTTTTCTAAGAATCACTTGCCATAGGCCTCAAAGTAGCACTTGTTTTTTTTTGAACTCAAAGTAGCACTTGTTTAGAGTGAAATCTTGGAATTCCATCAAAAATCTCTATGTCGACCTACGAACCGAAACAAGAAGGGTAACGACACGAAAGGCACATAGGAAGTTTGGGTGGATAGGTTAGATGATGGTAGGATCAAATACATTGTGTTCGCCAACCGTTAATATATGTTTCTGGATGTGACATTAGGGACTGCTGGCGTTGATTTCAGCGCGAACTACGAACAAAGAGAAGTTTCCAATCCGGCGATAGAATCGAGCTAGACTTTTTTGCGGATGTGGAATCAAATGCCTAACCCTATAGAACTTAAAATTGAACAAGTGGACCATTAGAGAGTTTTTCTATGAATCACTTGCCATAGGACTCAAAGTAGCACTTGATTAGAGTGAAATCTTGGAATTCCATCGAAAATCTCTGTGTCGACCTACGAACCGAAACAAGAAGGGGAACGACACGAAAGGTACATAGGAAGTTAGGGTGGATAGGTTAGATGATGGTAGGATCAATTACATTGCGTTCCCCAACCGTTAATATATGTTTCTGGATGTGACATTAGGGACTGCTGGCGTTGATTTCAGCGCGAACTCAAAACAAAGAGAAGTTTCCAATCCGGCGATAGAATCGAGCTAGACTTTTTCGCGGTTGTGGAATCAAATGCCTCGCCCTAGAGAACCTAAATTCGAAGAAGTGGACCATTAGAGTGTTTTTCTAAGAATCACTTGCCATAGGCCTCAAAGTAGCACTTGTTTAGAGTGAAATCTTAGAATTCCATCAAAAATCTCTATGTCGACCTATGAACCGAAACAAGAAGGGTAACGACACGAAAGGCACATAGGAAGTTAGGGTGGATAGGTTAGATGATGGTAGGATCAATTACATTGCGTTCCCCAACCGTTAATATATGTTTCTGGATGTGACATTAGGGACTGCTGGCGTTGATTTCAGCGTGAACTCAAAACAAAGAGAAGTTTCCAATCCGGCGATAGAATCGAGCTAGACTTTTTCGCGGTTGTGGAATCAAATGCCTTGCCCTAGAGAACCTAAATTCGAACAAGTGGACCATTAGAGAGTTTTTCTAAGAATCACTTGCCATAGGCCTCAAAGTAGCACTTGTTTAGAGTGAAATCTTGGAATTCCATCGAAAATCTCTGTGTCGACCAACGAACCGAAACAAGAAGGGAAACGACACGAAAGGTACATAGGAAGTTAGGGTGGATAGGTTAGATGATGGTAGGATCAATTACATTGCGTTCCCCAACCGTTAATATATGTTTCTGGATGTGACATTAGGGACTGCTGGCGTTGATTTCAGCGTGAACTCAAAACAAAGAGAAGTTTCCAATCCGGCGATAGAATCGAGCTAGACTTTTTCGCGGTTGTGGAATCAAATGCCTCGCCCTAGAGAACCTAAATTCGAACAAGTGGACCATTAGAGAGTTTTTCTAAGAATCACTTGCCATAGGCCTCAAAGTAGCACTTGTTTTTTTTTTTGAACTCAAAGTAGCACTTGTTTAGAGTGAAATCTTGGAATTCCATCAAAAATCTCTATGTCGACCTACGAACCGAAACAAGAAGGGTAACGACACGAAAGGCACATAGGAAGTTTGGGTGAATAGGTTAGATGATGGTTGGATCAATTACATTGCGTTCCCCAACCGTTAATATATGTTTCTGGATGTGACATTAGGGACTGGCGGCGTTGATTTCAGCGTGAACTACGAACAAAGAGAAGTTTCCAATCCGGCGATAGAATCGAGCTAGACTTTTTTCCGGATGTGGAATCAAATGCCTAACCCTATAGAACTTAAATTTGAACAAGTGGACCATTAGAGAGTTTTTCTATGAATCACTTGCCATAGGCCTCAAAGTAGCACTTGTTTAGAGTGAAATCTTGGAATTCCATCGAAAATCTACGTGTCGACCTACGAACCGAAACAAGAAGGGGAGCGACACGAAAGGTACATAGGAAGTTAGGGTGGATAGGTTAGATGATGGTAGGATCAATTACATTGCGTTCCCCAACCGTTAATATATGTTTACGGATGTGACATTAGGGACTGGCTGGCGTTGATTTCAGCGCGAACTCAAAACAAAAAGAAGTTTCCAATCCGGCGATAGAATCGAGCTAGACTTTTTCGCGGTTGTGGAATCAAATGCCTCGCCCTAGAGAACCTAAATTCGAACAAGTGGACCATTAGAGTGTTTTTCTAAGAATCACTTGCCATAGGCCTCAAAGTAGCACTTGTTTAGAGTGAAATCTTGGAATTCCATCAAAAATCTCTATGTCCATCGACCTATGAACCGAAGAAACAAGAAGGGAACGACACGAAAGGTACATAGGAAGTTAGGGTGGATAGGTTAGATGATGGTAGGATCAATTACATTGCGTTCCCCAACCGTTAATATATGTTTTACGGATGTGACATTAGGGACTGCTGGCGTTGATTTCAGCGTGAACTCAAAACAAAGAGAAGTTTCCAATCCGGCGATAGAATCGAGCTAGACTTTTTCGCGGTTGTGGAATCAAATGCCTTGCCCTAGAGAACCTAAATTCGAACAAGTGGACCATTAGAGAGTTTTTCTAAGAATCACTTGCCATAGGCCTCAAAGTAGCACTTGTTTAGAGTGAAATCTTGGAATTCCATCAAAAATCTCTATGTCGACCTACGAACCGAAACAAGAAGGGGAAGCGACACGAAAGGTACATAGGAAGTTAGGGTGGATAGGTTAGATGATGGTAGGATCAATTACATTGCGTTCCCCAACCGTTAATATATGTTTACGGATGTGACATTAGGGACTGCGGCGTTGATTTCAGCGTGAACTCAAAACAAAGAGAAGTTTCCAATCCGCGATAGAATCGAGCTAGACTTTTTCGCGGTTGTGGAATCAAATGCCTTGCCCTAGAGAACCTAAATTCGAACAAGTGGACCATTAGAGAGTTTTTCTAAGAATCACTTGCCATAGGCCTCAAAGTAGCACTTTTTTTTTTTTTTTACTTGTTTAGAGTGAAATCTTGGAATTCCATCAAAAATCTCTATGTCGACCTACGAACCGAAACAAGAAGGGTAAGCGACACGAAAGGCACATAGGAAGTTAGGGTGGATAGGTTAGATGATGGTAGGATCAATTACATTGCGTTCCCCAACCGTTAATATATGTTTTACGGATGTGACATTAGGGACTGCTGGCGTTGATTTCAGCGTGAACTCAAAACAAAGAGAAGTTTCCAATCCGGCGATAGAATCGAGCTAGACTTTTTTGCGGATGTGGAATCAAATGCCTAACCCTATAGAACTTAAATTTGAACAAGTGGACCATTAGAGAGTTTTTCTATGAATCACTTGCCATAGGCCTCAAAGTAGCACTTGTTTAGAGTGAAATCTTGGAATTCCATCGAAAATCTCTGTGTCGACCTACGAACCGAAACAAGAAGGGGAACGACACGAAAGGTACATAGGAAGTTAGGGTGGATAGGTTAGATGATGGTAGGATCAATTACATTGCGTTCCCCAACCGTTAATATATGTTTCTGGATGTGACATTAGGGACTGCTGGCGTTGATTTCAGCGCGAACTCAAAACAAAGAGAAGTTTCCAATCGGCGATAGAATCGAGCTAGACTTTTTTTTTGCGGTTGTGGAATCAAATGCCTCGCCCTAGAGAACCTAAATTTGAACAAGTGGACCATTAGAGTGTTTTTCTAAGAATCACTTGCCATAGGCCTCAAAGTAGCACTTGTTTAGAGTGAAATCTTGGAATTCCATCAAAAATCTCTATGTCGACCTACGAACCGAAACAAGAAGGGAACGACACGAAAGGTACATAGGAAGTTAGGGTGGATAGGTTAGATGATGGTAGGATCAATTACATTGCGTTCCCCAACCGTTAATATATGTTTCTGGATGTGACATTAGGGACTGCTGGCGTTGATTTCAGCGTGAACTCAAAACAAAGAGAAGTTTCCAATCCGGCGATAGAATCGAGCTAGACTTTTTCGCGGTTGTGGAATCAAATGCCTTGCCCTAGAGAACCTAAATTCGAACAAGTGGACCATTAGAGAGTTTTTCTAAGAATCACTTGCCATAGGCCTCAAAGTAGCACTTGTTTAGAGTGAAATCTTGGAATTCCATCAAAAATCTCTATGTCGACCTACGAACCGAAACAAGAAGGGTAACGACACGAAAGGCACATAGGAAGTTAGGGTGGATAGGTTAGATGATGGTTGGATCAATTACATTGCGTTCCCCAACCGTTAATATATGTTTACGGATGTGACATTAGGGGACTGGCTGGCGTTGATTTCAGCGCGAACTCAAAACAAAGAGAAGTTTCCAATCCGGCGATAGAATCGAGCTAGACTTTTTGCGGATGTGGAATCAAATGCCTAACCCTATAGAACTTAAATTTGAACAAGTGGACCATTAGAGAGTTTTTCTATGAATCACTTGCCATAGGCCTCAAAGTAGCACTTGTTTAGAGTGAAATCTTGGAATTCCATCGAAAATCTCTCAAAATGTCGACCAACGAACCGAAACAAGAAGGGGAACGGCACGAAAGGTACATAGGAAGTTAGGGTGGATAGGTTAGATGATGGTAGGATCAATTACATTGCGTTCCCCAACCGTTAATATATGTTTCTGGATGTGACATTAGGGACTGCTGGCGTTGATTTCAGCGTGAACTCAAAACAAAGAGAAGTTTCCAATCCGGCGATAGAATCGAGCTAGACTTTTTGCGGTTGTGGAATCAAATGCCTAACCCTAGAGAACCTAAATTTGAACAAGTGGACCATTAGAGAGTTTTTCTAAGAATCACTTGCCATAGGCCTCAAAGTAGCACTTGTTTAGAGTGAAATCTTGGAATTCCATCGAAAAAATCTCGTGTCGACCAACGAACCAGAAACAAGAAGGGGAAGCGACACGAAAGGTACATAGGAAGTTAGGGTGGATAGGTTAGATGATGGTAGGATCAATTACATTGCGTTCCCCAACCGTTAATATATGTTTCTGGATGTGACATTAGGGACTGCTGGCGTTGATTTCAGCGCGAACTCAAAACAAAGAGAAGTTTCCAATCCGGCGATAGAATCGAGCTAGACTTTTTCGCGGTTGTGGAATCAAATGCCTCACCCTAGAGAACCTAAATTCGAACAAGTGGACCATTAGAGAGTTTTTCTAAGAATCACTTGCCATAGGCCTCAAAGTAGCACTTGTTTAGAGTGAAATCTTGGAATTCCATCGAAAATCTCTGTGTCGACCTACGAACCGAAACAAGAAGGGGAACGACACGAAAGGTACATAGGAAGTTAGGGTGGATAGGTTAGATGATGGTAGGATCAATTACATTGCGTTCCCCAACCGTTAATATATGTTTCTGGATGTGACATTAGGGACTGCTGTCGTTGATTTCAGAGTGAACTCAAAACAAAGAGAAGTTTCCAATCCGGCGATAGAATCGAGCTAGACTTTTTCGCGGTTGTGGAATCAAATGCCTTGCCCTAGAGAACCTAAATTGAACAAGTGGACCATTAGAGAGTTTTTCTAAGAATCACTTGCCATAGGCCTTTTTGAACTCAAAGTAGCACTTGTTTAGAGTGAAATCTTGGAATTCCATCAAAAATCTCTATGTCGACCTACTGAACCGAAACAAGAAGGGTAACGACACGAAAGGCACATAGGAAGTTAGGGTGGATAGGTTAGATGATGGTAGGATCAATTACATTGCGTTCCCCAACCGTTAATATATGTTTCTGGATGTGACATTAGGGACTGCTGGCGTTGATTTCAGCGCGAACTCAAAACAAAGAGAAGTTTCCAATCCGGCGATAGAATCGAGCTAGACTTTTTTGCGGATGTGGAATCAAATGCCTAACCCTATAGAACTTAAATTTGAACAAGTGGACCATTAGAGAGTTTTTCTATGAATCACTTGCCATAGGCCTCAAAGTAGCACTTGTTTAGAGTGAAATCTTGGAATTCCATCGAAAAATCTCTGTGTCGACCTACGAACCGAAACAAGAAGGGGAACGACACGAAAGGTACATAGGAAGTTAGGGTGGATAGGTTAGATGATGGTAGGATCAATTACATTGCGTTCCCCAACCGTTAATATATGTTTCTGGATGTGACATTAGGGACTGCTGGCGTTGATTTCAGCGTGAACTCAAAACAAAGAGAAGTTTCCAATCCGGTGATAGAATCGAGCTAGACTTTTTTCGCGGTTGTGGAATCAAATGCCTTGCCCTAGAGAACCTAAATTTGAACAAGTGGACCATTAGAGAGTTTTTCTAAGAATCACTTGCCATAGGCCTCAAAGTAGCACTTGTTTAGAGTGAAATCTTGGAATTCCATCAAAAATCTCTGTGTCGACCAACGAACCGAAACAAGAAAGGGGAACGGCACGAAAGGTACATAGGAAGTTAGGGTGGATAGGTTAGATGATGGTAGGATCAATTACATTGCGTTCCCCAACCGTTAATATATGTTTCTGGATGTGACATTAGGGACTGCTGGCGTTGATTTCAGCGCGAACTCAAAACAAAGAGAAGTTTCCAATCCGGCGATAGAATCGAGCTAGACTTTTTCGCGGTTGTGGAATCAAATGCCTCGCCCTAGAGAACCTAAATTCGAACAAGTGGACCATTAGAGAGTTTTTCTAAGAATCACTTGCCATAGGCCTCAAAGTAGCACTTGTTTAGAGTGAAATCTTGGAATTCCATCAAAAATCTCTATGTCGACCTACGAACCGAAACAAGAAGGGTAACGACACGAAAGGCACATAGGAAGTTAGGGTGGATAGGTTAGATGATGGTAGGATCAATTACATTTGCGTTCCCCAACCGTTAATATATGTTTCTGGATGTGACATTAGGGACTGCTGGCGTTGATTTCAGCGCGAACTACAAACAAAGAGAAGTTTCCAATCCGGCGATAGAATCGAGCTAGACTTTTTTGCGGATGTGGAATCAAATGCCTAACCCTATAGAACTTAAATTTGAACAAGTGGACCATTAGAGAGTTTTTCTATGAATCACTTGCCATAGGCCTCAAAGTAGCACTTGTTTAGAGTGAAATCTTGGAATTCCATCGAAAATCTCTGTGTCGACCTACGAACCGAAACAAGAAGGGGAACGACACGAAAGGTACATAGGAAGTTAGGGTGGATAGGTTAGATGATGGTAGGATCAATTACATTGCGTTCCCCAACCGTTAATATATGTTTCTGGATGTGACATTAGGGACTGCTGGCGTTGATTTCAGCGCGAACTCAAAACAAAGAGAAGTTTCCAATCCGGCGATAGAATCGAGCTAGACTTTTTTGCGGTTGTGGAATCAAATGCCTCGCCCTAGAGAACCTAAATTCGAACAAGTGGACCATTAGAGAGTTTTTCTAAGAATCACTTGCCATAGGCCTCAAAGTAGCACTTGTTTAGAGTGAAATCTTGGAATTCCATCAAAAATCTCTATGTCGACCAACGAACCGAAACAAGAAGGGGAACCGGCACGAAAGGTACATAGGAAGTTAGGGTGGATAGGTTAGATGATGGTAGGATCAATTACATTGCGTTCCCCAACCGTTAATATATGTTTCGGATGTGACATTAGGGACTGCTGGCGTTGATTTCAGCGTGAACTCAAAACAAAGAGAAGTTTCCAATCCGCGATAGAATCGAGCTAGACTTTTTCGCGGTTGTGGAATCAAATGCCTTGCCCTAGAGAACCTAAATTTGAACAAGTGGACCATTAGAGAGTTTTTCTAAGAATCACTTGCCATAGGCCTCAAAGTAGCACTTGTTTAGAGTGAAATCTTGGAATTCCATCGAAAATCTCTGTCTCGACCTACGAACCGAAACAAGAAGGGGAACGACACGAAAGGTACATAGGAAGTTAGGGTGGATAGGTTAGATGATGGTAGGATCAATTACATTGCGTTCCCCAACCGTTAATATATGTTTACGGATGTGACATTAGGGACTGGCTGGCGTTGATTTCAGCGCGAACTCAAAACAAAGAGAAGTTTCCAATCCGGCGATAGAATCGAGCTAGACTTTTTCGCGGTTGTGGAATCAAATGCCTTGCCCTAGAGAACCTAAATTCGAACAAGTGGACCATTAGAGAGTTTTTCTAAGAATCACTTGCCATAGGCCTCAAAGTAGCACTTGTTTAGAGTGAAATCTTGGAATTCCATCAAAAATCTCTATGTCGACCTACGAACGAAACAAAACAAGAAGGGTAACGACACGAAAGGCACATAGGAAGTTAGGGTGGATAGGTTAGATGATGGTAGGATCAATTACATTGCGTTCCCCAACCGTTAATATATGTTTTGGATGTGACATTAGGGGACTGGCGGGCGTTGATTTCAGCGAACTCAAAACAAAGAGAAGTTTCCAATCCGGCGATAGAATCGAGCTAGACTTTTTTGCGGATGTGGAATCAAATGCCTAACCCTATAGAACTTAAATTTGAATAAGTGGACCATTAGAGAGTTTTTCTATGAATCACTTGCCATAGGCCTCAAAGTAGCACTTGTTTAGAGTGAAATCTTGGAATTCCATCGAAAATCTCTCTATGTCGACCTACGAACCGAAACAAGAAGGGAAGCGACACGAAAGGTACATAGGAAGTTAGGGTGGATAGGTTAGATGATGGTAGGATCAATTACATTGCGTTCCCCAACCGTTAATATATGTTTCTAGATGTGACATTAGGGACTGCTGGCGTTGATTTCAGCGTGAACTCAAAACAAAGAGAAGTTTCCAATCCGGCGATAGAATCGAGCTAGACTTTTTCGCGGTTGTGGAATCAAATGCCTTGCCCTAGAGAACCTAAATTTGAACAAGTGGACCATTAGAGAGTTTTTCTAAGAATCACTTGCCATAGGCCTCAAAGTAGCACTTGTTTAGAGTGAAATCTTGGAATTCCATCAAAAATCTCTGTGTCGACCAACGAACCGAAACAAGAAGGGGAACGACACGAAAGGTACATAGGAAGTTAGGGTGGATAGGTTAGATGATGGTAGGATCAATTACATTGCGTTCCCCAACCGTTAATATATGTTTCTGGATGTGACATTAGGGACTGCTGGCGTTGATTTCAGCGCGAACTCAAAACAAAGAGAAGTTTCCAATCCGGCGATAGAATCGAGCTAGACTTTTTCGCGGTTGTGGAATCAAATGCCTCGCCCTAGAGAACCTAAATTCGAACAAGTGGACCATTAGAGAGTTTTTCTAAGAATCACTTGCCATAGGCCTCAAAGGCCTTTTTTTTTTTTTTCAAAGTAGCACTTGTTTAGAGTGAAATCTTGGAATTCCATCAAAAATCTCTATGTCGACCCAACGAACCGAAACAAGAAGGGTAACGACACGAAAGGCACATAGGAAGTTAGGGTGGATAGGTTAGATGATGGTAGGATCAATTACATTGCGTTCCCCAACCGTTAATATATGTTTCTGGATGTGACATTAGGGACTGCTGGCGTTGATTTCAGCGCGAACTACGAACAAAGAGAAGTTTCCAATCCGGCGATAGAATCGAGCTAGACTTTTTGCGGATGTGGAATCAAATGCCTAACCCTATAGAACTTAAATTTGAACAAGTGGACCATTAGAGAGTTTTTCTATGAATCACTTGCCATAGGCCTCAAAGTAGCACTTGTTTAGAGTGAAATCTTGGAATTCCATCGAAAATCTGTGTGTCGACCTACGAACCGAAACAAGAAGGGGAACGACACGAAAGGTACATAGGAAGTTAGGGTGGATAGGTTAGATGATGGTAGGATCAATTACATTGCGTTCCCCAACCGTTAATATATGTTTCGGATGTGACATTAGGGGGCTGCTGGCGTTGATTTCAGCGCGAACTCAAAACAAAGAGAAGTTTCCAATCCGGCGATAGAATCGAGCTAGACTTTTTCGCGGTTGTGGAATCAAATGCCTCGCCCTAGAGAACCTAAATTTGAACAAGTGGACCATTAGAGTGTTTTTCTAAGAATCACTTGCCATAGGCCTCAAAGTAGCACTTGTTTAGAGTGAAATCTTGGAATTCCATCGAAAATCTCTATGTCGACCAACGAACCAAAACAAGAAGGGAGCGACACGAAAGGTACATAGGAAGTTAGGGTGGATAGGTTAGATGATGGTAGGATCAATTACATTGCGTTCCCCAACCCGTTAATATATGTTTACGGATGTGACATTAGGGACTGCTGCTGGCGTTGATTTCAGCGCGTGAACTCAAAACAAAGAGAAGTTTCCAATCCGGCGATAGAATCGAGCTAGACTTTTTGCGGTTGTGGAATCAAATGCCTTGCCCTAGAGAACCTAAATTCGAACAAGTGGACCATTAGAGAGTTTTTCTAAGAATCACTTGCCATAGGCCTCAAAGTAGCACTTGTTTAGAGTGAAATCTTGGAATTCCATCGAAAAAATCTCGTATGTCGACCTACGAACCCGAAACAAGAAGGGGAACGACACGAAAGGTACATAGGAAGTTAGGGTGGATAGGTTAGATGATGGTAGGATCAATTACATTGCGTTCCCCAACCGTTAATATATGTTTACGGATGTGACATTAGGGACTGCCGGCGTTGATTTCAGCGCGAACTCAAAACAAAGAGAAGTTTCCAATCCGGCGATAGAATCGAGCTAGACTTTTTCGCGGTTGTGGAATCAAATGCCTTGCCCTAGAGAACCTAAATTTGAACAAGTGGACCATTAGAGAGTTTTTCTAAGAATCACTTGCCATAGGCCTCAAAAGTAGCACTTGTTTAGAGTGAAATCTTGGAATTCCATCAAAAATCTCGTGTCGACCTACGAACCGAAACAAGAAGGGGAACGACACGAAAGGTACATAGGAAGTTAGGGTGGATAGGTTAGATGATGGTAGGATCAATTACATTGCGTTCCCCAACCGTTAATATATGTTTTGGATGTGACATTAGGGACTGGCGGCGTTGATTTCAGCGTGAACTCAAAACAAAGAGAAGTTTCCAATCCGGCGATAGAATCGAGCTAGACTTTTTCGCGGTTGTGGAATCAAATGCCTCGCCCTAGAGAACCTAAATTCGAACAAGTGGACCATTAGAGAGTTTTTCTAAGAATCTTGCCTTGCCTCATAGGCCTTGTTTTTTTTTTTCAAAGTAGCACTTGTTTAGAGTGAAATCTTGGAATTCCATCAAAAATCTCTATGTCGACCTACGAACCGAAACAAGAAGGGTAAAGCGACACGAAAGGCACATAGGAAGTTAGGGTGGATAGGTTAGATGATGGTAGGATCAATTACATTGCGTTCCCCAACCGTTAATATATGTTTACGGATGTGACATTAGGGGCTGGCGGCGTTGATTTCAGCGCGAACTCAAAACAAAGAGAAGTTTCCAATCCGGCGATAGAATCGAGCTAGACTTTTTTTGCGGATGTGGAATCAAATGCCTAACCCTATAGAACTTAAATTTGAACAAGTGGACCATTAAAGAGTTTTTCTATGAATCACTTGTCATAGGCCTCAAAGTAGCACTTGTTTAGAGTGAAATCTTGGAATTCCATCAAAAATCTCTGTGTCGACCTACGAACCGAAACAAGAAGGGGAACGACACGAAAGGTACATAGGAAGTTAGGGTGGATAGGTTAGATGATGGTAGGATCAATTACATTGCGTTCCCCAACCGTTAATATATGTTTCTGGATGTGACATTAGGGACTGCTGGCGTTGATTTCAGCGTGAACTCAAAACAAAGAGAAGTTTCCAATCCGGCGATAGAATCGAGCTAGACTTTTTCGCGGTTGTGGAATCAAATGCCTCGCCCTAGAGAACCTAAATTCGAACAAGTGGACCATTAGAGTGTTTTTCTAAGAATCACTTGCCATAGGCCTCAAAGTAGCACTTGTTTAGAGTGAAATCTTGGAATTCCATCAAAAATCTCTGTGTCGACCAACGAACCGAAACAAGAAGGGGAACGACACGAAAGGTACATAGGAAGTTAGGGTGGATAGGTTAGATGATGGTAGGATCAATTACATTGCGTTCCCCAACCGTTAATATATGTTTTCGGATGTGACATTAGGGACTGGCTTTGGCGTTGATTTCAGCGTGAACTCAAAACAAAGAGAAGTTTCCAATCCGGCGATAGAATCGAGCTAGACTTTTTGCGGTTGTGGAATCAAATGCCTCGCCCTAGAGAACCTAAATTCGAACAAGTGGACCA
Organism: Hyparrhenia diplandra; assembly: GCA_015847255.1. Classification (NCBI taxonomy): domain Eukaryota; kingdom Viridiplantae; phylum Streptophyta; class Magnoliopsida; order Poales; family Poaceae; genus Hyparrhenia; species Hyparrhenia diplandra. Next base: position 17,851 of record JADLZK010003250.1, read on the forward strand.
TTAGAGAGTTTTTCTAAGAATCACTTGCCATAGGGCCTCAAAGTAGCACTTGTTTAGAGTGAAATCTTGGAATTCCATCGAAAATCTCTATGTCGACCTACGAACCGAAACAAGAAGGGGAACGACACGAAAGGTACATAGGAAGTTAGGGTGGATAGGTTAGATGATGGTAGGATCAATTACATTGCGTTCCCCAACCGTTAATATATATTTTCGGATGTGACATTAGGGGACTGCTGGCGTTGATTTCAGCGCGAACTCAAAACAAAGAGAAGTTTCCAATCCGGCGATAGAATCGAGCTAGACTTTTTTTCGCGGTTGTGGAATCAAATGCCTTGCCCTAGAGAACCTAAATTTGAACAAGTGGACCATTAGAGAGTTTTTCTAAGAATCACTTGCCATAGGCCTCAAAGTAGCACTTGTTTAAAGTGAAATCTTGGAATTCCATCGAAAAATCTCTATGTCGACCTATGAACCGAAACAAGAAGGGGAACGACACGAAAGGTACATAGGAAGTTAGGGGTGGATAGGTTAGATGATGGTAGGATCAATTACATTGCGTTCCCCAACCGTTAATATATGTTTCTGGATGTGACATTAGGGACTGCGGGCGTTGATTTCAGCGCGAACTCAAAACAAAGAGAAGTTTCCAATCCGGCGATAGAATCGAGCTAGACTTTTTCGCGGTTGTGGAATCAAATGCCTCACCCTAGAGAACCTAAATTCGAACAAGTGGACCATTAGAGTGTTTTTCTAAGAATCACTTGCCATAGGCCTCAAAGTAGCACTTGTTTAGAGTGAAATCTTGGAATTCCATCAAAAATCTCTATGTCGACCAATGAACCGAAACAAGAAGGGGAACGACACGAAAGGTACATAGGAAGTTAGGGTGGATAGGTTAGATGATGGTAGGATCAATTACATTGCGTTCCCCAACCGTTAATATATGTTTCTGGATGTGACATTAGGGACTGCTGGCGTTGATTTCAGCGCGAACTCAAAACAAAGAGAAGTTTCCAATCCGGCGATAGAATCGAGCTAGACTTTTTTGCGGATGTGGAATCAAATGCCTAACCCTATAGAACTTAAATTTGAACAAGTGGACCATTAGAGAGTTTTTCTATGAATCACTTGCCATAGGCCTCAAAGTAGCACTTGTTTAGAGTGAAATCTTGGAATTCCATCGAAAATCTCTGTGTCGACCTACGAACCGAAACAAGAAGGGGAACGACACGAAAGGTACATAGGAAGTTAGGGTGGATAGGTTAGATGATGGTAGGATCAATTACATTGCGTTCCCCAACCGTTAATATATGTTTCGGATGTGACATTAGGGACTTTGCTGGCGTTGATTTCAGCGCGAACTCAAAACAAAGAGAAGTTTCCAATCCGCGATAGAATCGAGCTAGACTTTTTTCGCGGTTGTGGAATCAAATGCCTCGCCCTAGAGAACCTAAATTTGAACAAGTGGACCATTAGAGTGTTTTTCTAAGAATCACTTGCCATAGGCCTCAAAGTAGCACTTGTTTAGAGTGAAATCTTGGAATTCCATCGAAAATCTCTCGTCAAAAACCTACGAACCGAAACAAGAAGGGGAAACGACACGAAAGGTACATAGGAAGTTAGGGTGGATAGGTTAGATGATGGTAGGATCAATTACATTGCGTTCCCCAACCGTTAATATATGTTTTACGGATGTGACATTAGGGACTGGCTGGCGTTGATTTCAGCGCGAACTCAAAACAAAGAGAAGTTTCCAATCCGGCGATAGAATCGAGCTAGACTTTTTTCGCGGTTGTGGAATCAAATGCCTTGCCCTAGAGAACCTAAATTTGAACAAGTGGACCATTAGAGAGTTTTTCTAAGAATCACTTGCCATAGGCCTCAAAGTAGCACTTGTTTAGAGTGAAATCTTGGAATTCCATCGAAAATCTCTACGTGTCGACCAACGAACCGAAACAAGAAGGGGAACGACACGAAAGGTACATAGGAAGTTAGGGTGGATAGGTTAGATGATGGTAGGATCAATTACATTGCGTTCCCCAACCGTTAATATATGTTTACGGATGTGACATTAGGGGGCTGGCGTTGATTTCAGCGCGAACTCAAAACAAAGAGAAGTTTCCAATCCGGCGATAGAATCGAGCTAGACTTTTTTGCGGGTTGTGGAATCAAATGCCTTGCCCTAGAGAACCTAAATTTGAACAAGTGGACCATTAGAGAGTTTTTCTAAGAATCACTTGCCATAGGCCTCAAAGTAGCACTTGTTTAGAGTGAAATCTTGGAATTCCATCGAAAAATCTCTGTGTCGACCTACGAACCGAAACAAGAAGGGGAACGACACGAAAGGTACATAGGAAGTTAGGGTGGATAGGTTAGATGATGGTAGGATCAATTACATTGCGTTCCCCAACCGTTAATATATATTTTTGGATGTGACATTAGGGACTGCTGGCGTTGATTTCAGCGCGAACTCAAAACAAAGAGAAGTTTCCAATCCGGCGATAGAATCGAGCTAGACTTTTTTGCGGTTGTGGAATCAAATGCCTTGCCCTAGAGAACCTAAATTGAACAAGTGGACCATTAGAGAGTTTTTCTAAGAATCACTTGCCATAGGCCTCAAAGTAGCACTTGTTTAGAGTGAAATCTTGGAATTCCATCAAAAATCTCTATGTCGACCTACGAACCGAAACAAGAAGGGGAACGACACACGAAAGGCACATAGGAAGTTAGGGTGGATAGGTTAGATGATGGTAGGATCAATTACATTGCGTTCCCCAACCGTTAATATATGTTTCGGATGTGACATTAGGGACTGGCGGCGTTGATTTCAGCGCGAACTCAAAACAAAGAGAAGTTTCCAATCCGGCGATAGAATCGAGCTAGACTTTTTGCGGATGTGGAATCAAATGCCTAACCCTATAGAACTTAAATTTGAACAAGTGGACCATTAGAGAGTTTTTCTATGAATCACTTGCCATAGGCCTCAAAGTAGCACTTGTTTAGAGTGAAATCTTGGAATTCCATCAAAAATCTCTCGTGTCGACCTACGAACCGAAACAAGAAGGGAACGCGACACGAAAGGTACATAGCAAGTTAGGGTGGATAGGTTAGATGATGGTAGGATCAATTACATTGCGTTCCCCAACCGTTAATATATGTTTCTGGATGTGACATTAGGGACTGCTGGCGTTGATTTCAGCGCGAACTCAAAACAAAGAGAAGTTTCCAATCCGGCGATAGAATCGAGCTAGACTTTTTTGCGGTTGTGGAATCAAATGCCTCGCCCTAGAGAACCTAAATTGAACAAGTGGACCATTAGAGAGTTTTTCTAAGAATCACTTGCCATAGGCCTCAAAGTAGCACTTGTTTAGAGTGAAATCTTGGAATTCCATGAAAATCTCTGTGTCGACCTAACGAACCCGAAAACAAGAAGGGGAACGACACGAAAGGTACATAGGAAGTTAGGGTGGATAGGTTAGATGATGGTAGGATCAATTACATTGCGTTCCCCAACCGTTAATATATGTTTCTGGATGTGACATTAGGGACTGCTGGCGTTGATTTCAGCGCGAACTCAAAACAAAGAGAAGTTTCCAATCCGGCGATAGAATCGAGCTAGACTTTTTCGCGGTTGTGGAATCAAATGCCTTGCCCTAGAGAACCTAAATTCGAACAAGTGGACCATTAGAGAGTTTTTCTAAGAATCACTTGCCATAGGCCTCAAAGTAGCACTTGTTTAGAGTGAAATCTTGGAATTCCATCGAAAATCTCTATGTCGACCAACGAACCGAAACAAGAAGGGGAACGACACGAAAGGTACATAGGAAGTTAGGGTGGATAGGTTAGATGATGGTAGGATCAATTACATTGCGTTCCCCAACCGTTAATATATGTTTCGGATGTGACATTAGGGACTGGCTGGCGTTGATTTCAGCGCGAACTCAAAACAAAGAGAAGTTTCCAATCCGGCGATAGAATCGAGCTAGACTTTTTCGCGGTTGTGGAATCAAATGCCTTGCCCTAGAGAACCTAAATTCGAACAAGTGGACCATTAGAGAGTTTTTCTAAGAATCACTTGCCATAGGCCTCAAAGTAGCACTTGTTTAGAGTGAAATCTTGGAATTCCATCAAAAATCTCTGTGTCGACCTACGAACCGAAACAAGAAGGGGAACGACAGGAAAGGTACATAGGAAGTTAGGGTGGATAGGTTAGATGATGGTAGGATCAATTACATTGCGTTCCCCAACCGTTAATATATATTTTCTGGATGTGACATTAGGGGACTGGCTGGCGTTGATTTCAGCGCGAACTCAAAACAAAGAGAAGTTTCCAATCCGGCGATAGAATCGAGCTAGACTTTTCGCGGTTGTGGAATCAAATGCCTTGCCCTAGAGAACCTAAATTCAAACAAGTGGACCATTAGAGAGTTTTTCTAAGAATCACTTGCCATAGGCCTCAAAGTTGCACTTGTTTTTTTTTTTTTTGAGCTCAAAGTAGCACTTGTTTAGAGTGAAATCTTAGAATTCCATCAAAAATCTCTATGTCGACCTACGAACCCGAAACAAGAAGGGTAGCGACACGAAAGGCACATAGGAAGTTAGGGTGGATAGGTTAGATGATGGTAGCGATCAATTACATTGCGTTCCCCAACCGTTAATATATGTTTACGGATGTGACATTAGGGACTGCTGGCGTTGATTTCAGCGCGAACTACGAACAAAGAGAAGTTTCCAATCCGGCGATAGAATCGAGCTAGACTTTTTGCGGATGTGGAATCAAATGCCTAACCCTATAGAACTTAAATTTGAACAAGTGGACCATTAAAGAGTTTTTCTATGAATCACTTGCCATAGGCCTCAAAGTAGCACTTGTTTAGAGTGAAATCTTGGAATTCCATCGAAAATCTCTGGTATGTCGACCTACGAACCAAAACAAGAAGGGGAACGACACGAAAGGTACATAGGAAGTTAGGGTGGATAGGTTAGATGATGGTAGGATCAATTACATTGCGTTCCCCAACCGTTAATATATGTTTATGGATGTGACATTAGGGACTGCTGGCCTTGATTACAGCGCGAACTAAAAACAAAGAGAAGTTTCCAATCCGGCGATAGAATCGAGCTAGACTTTTTCGCGGTTGTGGAATCAAATGCCTCGCCCTAGAGAACCTAAATTTGAACAAGTGGACCATTAGAGTGTTTTTCTAAGAATCACTTGTCATAGGCCTCAAAGTAGCACTTGTTTAGAGTGAAATCTTGGAATTCCATCGAAAATCTGTGTGTCGACCTACGAACCGAAACAAGAAGGGGAACGACACGAAAGGTACATAGGAAGTTAGGGTGGATAGGTTAGATGATGGTTGGATCAATTACATTGCGTTCCCCAACCGTTAATATATGTTTCTAGATGTGACATTAGGGGACTGCTTGGCGTTGATTTCAGCGTGAACTCAAAACAAAGAGAAGTTTCCAATCCGGCGATAGAATCGAGCTAGACTTTTTCGCGGTTGTGGAATCAAATGCCTTGCCCTAGAGAACCTAAATTTGAACAAGTGGACCATTAGAGAGTTTTTCTAAGAATCACTTGCCATAGGCCTCAAAGTAGCACTTGTTTAGAGTGAAATCTTGGAATTCCATCGAAAATCTCGTGGTCGACCAACGAACCAGAAACAAGAAGGGGAACGACACGAAAGGTACATAGGAAGTTAGGGTGGATAGGTTAGATGATGGTAGGATCAATTACATTGCGTTCCCCAACCGTTAATATATGTTTCGGATGTGACATTAGGGGATCCGGGCGTTGATTTCAGCGCGAACTCAAAACAAAGAGAAGTTTCCAATCCGGCGATAGAATCGAGCTAGACTTTTTCGCGGTTGTGGAATCAAATGCCTCGCCCTAGAGAACCTAAATTCGAACAAGTGGACCATTAGAGAGTTTTTCTAAGAATCACTTGCCATAGGCCTCAAAGTAGCACTTGTTTAGAGTGAAATCTTGGAATTCCATCGAAAATCTCTGTGTCGACCTACGAACCAAAACAAGAAGGGGAACGACACGAAAGGTACATAGGAAGTTAGGGTGGATAGGTTAGATGATGGTTGGATCAATTACATTGCGTTCCCCAACCGTTAATATATATTTCTGGATGTGACATTAGGGACTGCTGGCGTTGATTTCAGCGTGAACTCAAAACAAAGAGAAGTTTCCAATCCGGCGATAGAATCGAGCTAGACTTTTTCGCGGTTGTGGAATCAAATGCCTTGCCCTAGAGAACCTAAATTCGAACAAGTGGACCATTAGAGAGTTTTTCTAAGAATCACTTGCCATAGGCCTCAAAGTTGCACTTGTTTTTTTTTTTTGAGCTTAAAGTAGCACTTGTTTAGAGTGAAATCTTAGAATTCCATCAAAAATCTCTATGTCGACCTACGAACCGAAAAACAAGAAGGGTAGCGACACGAAAGGCACATAGGAAGTTAGGGTGGATAGGTTAGATGATGGTAGGATCAATTACATTGCGTTCCCCAACCGTTAATATATGTTTCTGGATGTGACATTAGGGACTGCTGGCGTTGATTTCAGCGCGAACTACGAACAAAGAGAAGTTTCCAATCCGGCGATAGAATCGAGCTAGACTTTTTTGCGGATGTGGAATCAAATGCCTAACCCTATAGAACTTAAATTTGAACAAGTGGACCATTAAAGAGTTTTTCTATGAATCACTTGCCATAGGCCTCAAAGTAGCACTTGTTTAGAGTGAAATCTTGGAATTCCATCGAAAATCTCTGTGTCGACCTACGAACCGAAACAAGAAGGGGAACGACACGAAAGGTACATAGGAAGTTAGGGTGGATAGGTTAGATGATGGTAGGATCAATTACATTGCGTTCCCCAACCGTTAATATATGTTTCTGGATGTGACATTAGGGGACTGCGGCCTTGATTTCAGCGCGAACTCAAAACAAAGAGATGTTTCCAATCCGGCGATAGAATCGAGCTAGACTTTTTTGCGGTTGTGGAATCAAATGCCTCGCCCTAGAGAACCTAAATTTGAACAAGTGGACCATTAGAGTAGTTTTTTCTAAGAATCACTTGCCATAGGCCTCAAAGTAGCACTTGTTTAGAGTGAAATCTTGGAATTCCATCGAAAATCTCTGTGTCGACCAACGAACCGAAACAAGAAGGGGAACGACACGAAAGGTACATAGGAAGTTAGGGTGAATAGGTTAGATGATGGTTGGATCAATTACATTGCGTTCCCCAACCGTTAATATATGTTTCTAGATGTGACATTAGGGACTGCTGGCGTTGATTTCAGCGTGAACTCAAAACAAAGAGAAGTTTCCAATCCGGCGATAGAATCGAGCTAGACTTTTTCGCGGTTGTGGAATCAAATGCCTTGCCCTAGAGAACCTAAATTCGAACAAGTGGACCATTAGAGAGTTTTTCTAAGAATCACTTGCCATAGGCCTCAAAGTAGCACTTGTTTAGAGTGAAATCTTGGAATTCCATCGAAAATCTCTGTGTCGACCAACGAACCGAAACAAGAAGGGGAACGACACGAAAGGCACATAGGAAGTTAGGGTGGATAGGTTAGATGATGGTAGGATCAATTACATTGCGTTCCCCAACCGTTAATATATGTTTACGGATGTGACATTAGGGGCTGGCGGCGTTGATTTCAGCGCGAACTCAAAACAAAGAGAAGTTTCCAATCCGCGATAGAATCGAGCTAGACTTTTTCGCGGTTGTGGAATCAAATGCCTAACCCTAGAGAACCTAAATTTGAACAAGTGGACCATTAGAGAGTTTTTCTAAGAATCACTTGCCATAGGCCTCAAAGTAGCACTTGTTTAGAGTGAAATCTTGGAATTCCATCGAAAATCTCTATCTCGACCTACGAACCAAAAACAAGAAGGGGAACGACACGAAAGGTACATAGGAAGTTAGGGTGGATAGGTTAGATGATGGTTGGATCAATTACATTGCGTTCCCCAACTGTTAATATATGTTTCTGGATGTGACATTAGGGACTGGCGTTGATTTGATTTCAGCGAACTCAAAACAAAGAGAAGTTTCCAATCCGGCGATAGAATCGAGCTAGACTTTTTCGCGGTTGTGGAATCAAATGCCTTGCCCTAGAGAACCTAAATTCAAACAAGTGGACCATTAGAGAGTTTTTCTAAGAATCACTTGCCATAGGCCTCAAAGTAGCACTTTTTTTTTGAACTCAAAGTAGCACTTGTTTAGAGTGAAATCTTAGAATTCCATCAAAAATCTCTATGTCGACCTACGAACCGAAACAAGAAGGGTAACGACACGAAAGGCACATAGGAAGTTAGGGTGGATAGGTTAGATGATGGTAGGATCAATTACATTGCTTTTCCCCAACCGTTAATATATGTTTACGGATGTGACATTAGGGGACTGCGGCGTTGATTTCAGCGCGAACTCAAAACAAAGAGAAGTTTCCAATCCGGCGATAGAATCGAGCTAGACTTTTTTTGCGGATGTGGAATCAAATGCCTAACCCTATAGAACTTAAATTTGAACAAGTGGACCATTAAAGAGTTTTTCTATGAATCACTTGCCATAGGCCTCAAAGTAGCACTTGTTTAGAGTGAAATCTTGGAATTCCATCGAAAATCTATGTGTCGACCTACGAACCGAAACAAGAAGGGGAACGACACGAAAGGTACATAGGAAGTTAGGGTGGATAGGTTAGATGATGGTAGGATCAATTACATTGCGTTCCCCAACCGTTAATATATGTTTCTGGATGTGACATTAGGGACTGCTGGCCTTGATTACAGTGCGAACTCAAAACAAAGAGATGTTTCCAATCCGGCGATAGAATCGAGCTAGACTTTTTCGCGGTTGTGGAATCAAATGCCTCGCCCTAGAGAACCTAAATTCGAACAAGTGGACCATTAGAGTGTTTTTCTAAGAATCACTTGCCATAGGCCTCAAAGTAGCACTTGTTTAGAGTGAAATCTTGGAATTCCATCGAAAATCTCTGTGTCGACCAACGAACCGAAACAAGAAGGGGAACGACACGAAAGGTACATAGGAAGTTAGGGTGGATAGGTTAGATGATGGTAGGATCAATTACATTGCGTTCCCCAACCGTTAATATATGTTTCTAGATGTGACATTAGGGACTGCTGGCGTTGATTTCAGCGTGAACTCAAAACAAAGAGAAGTTTCCAATCCGGCGATAGAATCGAGCTAGACTTTTTCGCGGTTGTGGAATCAAATGCCTTGCCCTAGAGAACCTAAATTCGAACAAGTGGACCATTAGAGAGTTTTTCTAAGAATCACTTGCCATAGGCCTCAAAGTAGCACTTGTTTAGAGTGAAATCTTGGAATTCCATCAAAAATCTCTGTGTCGACCAACGAACCAAAACAAGAAGGCGAACGACACGAAAGGTACATAGGAAGTTAGGGTGGATAGGTTAGATGATGGTAGGATCAATTACATTGCGTTCCCCAACCGTTAATATATGTTTTGGATGTGACATTAGGGGCTTCTGGCGTTGATTTCAGCGCGAACTCAAAACAAAGAGAAGTTTCCAATCCGGCCATAGAATCGAGCTAGACTTTTTTCGCGGTTGTGGAATCAAATGCCTCGCCCTAGAGAACCTAAATTTGAACAAGTGGACCATTAGAGAGTTTTTCTAAGAATCACTTGCCATAGGCCTCAAAGTAGCACTTGTTTAGAGTGAAATCTTAGAATTCCATCGAAAATCTGTGTCTCGACCTACGAACCGAAACAAGAAGGGGAACGACAAGAAAGGTACATAGGAAGTTAGGGTGGATAGGTTAGATGATGGTAGGATCAATTACATTGCGTTCCCCAACCGTTAATATATGTTTCTGGATGTGACATTAGGGACTGCTGGCGTTGATTTCAGCGCGAACTCAAAACAAAGAGAAGTTTCCAATCCGGCGATAGAATCGAGCTAGACTTTTTTGCGGTTGTGGAATCAAATGCCTTGCCCTAGAGAACCTAAATTCAAACAAGTGGACCATTAGAGAGTTTTTCTAAGAATCACTTGCCATAGGCCTCAAAGTTGCACTTGTTTTTTTTTTTTTTGAGCTTAGCACTTGTTTAGAGTGAAATCTTAGAATTCCATCAAAAATCTCTATGTCGACCTACGAACCGAAACAAGAAGGGTAACGACACGAAAGGCACATAGGAAGTTAGGGTGGATAGGTTAGATGATGGTAGGATCAATTACATTGCGTTCGCCAACCGTTAATATATGTTTCTGGATGTGACATTAGGGACTGGCGGCGTTGATTTCAGCCAACGAACTCAAAACAAAGAGAAGTTTCCAATCCGCGATAGAATCGAGCTAGACTTTTTGCGGATGTGGAATCAAATGCCTAACCCTATAGAACTTAAATTTGAACAAGTGGACCATTAGAGAGTTTTTCTATGAATCACTTGCCATAGGCCTCAAAGTAGCACTTGTTTAGAGTGAAATCTTGGAATTCCATCGAAAATCTATGTGTCGACCTACGAACCGAAACAAGAAGGGGAACGACACGAAAGGTACATAGGAAGTTAGGGTGGATAGGTTAGATGATGGTAGGATCAATTACATTGCGTTCCCCAACCGTTAATATATGTTTCGGATGTGACATTAGGGGACTCTGGCGGCGTTGATTTCAGCGAACTCAAAACAAAGAGATGTTTCCAATCCGGCGATAGAATCGAGCTAGACTTTTTGCGGTTGTGGAATCAAATGCCTCACCCTAGAGAACCTAAATTTGAACAAGTGGACCATTAGAGTGTTTTTCTAAGAATCACTTGCCATAGGCCTCAAAGTAGCACTTGTTTAGAGTGAAATCTTGGAATTCCATCGAAAATCTCTGTGTCGACCTACGAACCGAAACAAGAAGGGGAACGACACGAAAGGTACATAGGAAGTTAGGGTGGATAGGTTAGATGATGGTAGGATCAATTACATTGCGTTCCCCAACCGTTAATATATGTTTCGGATGTGACATTAGGGACTGCTGGCGTTGATTTCAGCGCGAACTCAAAACAAAGAGAAGTTTCCAATCCGGCGATAGAATCGAGCTAGACTTTTTTGCGGTTGTGGAATCAAATGCCTTGCCCTAGAGAACCTAAATTTGAACAAGTGGACCATTAGAGAGTTTTTCTAAGAATCACTTGCCATAGGCCTCAAAGTAGCACTTGTTTAGAGTGAAATCTTGGAATTCCATCGAAAATCTCTATGTCGACCAACGAACCGAAACAAGAAGGGGAGCGACACGAAAGGTACATAGGAAGTTAGGGTGGATAGGTTAGATGATGGTAGGATCAATTACATTGCGTTCCCCAACCGTTAATATATGTTTACGGATGTGACATTAGGAATTTGCTGGCGTTGATTTCAGCGCGAACTCAAAACAAAGAGAAGTTTCCAATCCGGCCATAGAATCGAGCTAGACTTTTCGCGGGTTGTGGAATCAAATGCCTCGCCCTAGAGAACCTAAATTCGAACAAGTGGACCATTAGAGAGTTTTTCTAAGAATCACTTGCCATAGGCCTCAAAGTAGCACTTGTTTAGAGTGAAATCTTAGAATTCCATCGAAAATCTGTGTCTCGACCTACGAACCAAAACAAGAAGGGGAACGACAAGAAAGGTACATAGGAAGTTAGGGTGGATAGGTTAGATGATGGTTGGATCAATTACATTGCGTTCCCCAACCGTTAATATATATTTTGGATGTGACATTAGGGATTTGCTGGCGTTGATTTCAGCGCGAACTCAAAACAAAGAGAAGTTTCCAATCCGCGATAGAATCGAGCTAGACTTTTTTGCGGTTGTGGAATCAAATGCCTTGCCCTAGAGAACCTAAATTCAAACAAGTGGACCATTAGAGAGTTTTTCTAAGAATCACTTGCCATAGGCCTCAAAGTTGCACTTGTTTTTTTTTTTGAGCTCAAAGTAGCACTTGTTTAGAGTGAAATCTTAGAATTCCATCAAAAATCTCTATGTCGACCTACGAACCGAAACAAGAAGGGTAACGACACGAAAGGCACATAGGAAGTTAGGGTGGATAGGTTAGATGATGGTAGGATCAATTACATTGCGTTCGCCAACCGTTAATATATGTTTCTGGATGTGACATTAGGGACTGCTGGCGTTGATTTCAGCGCGAACTACGAACAAAGAGAAGTTTCCAATCCGGCGATAGAATCGAGCTAGACTTTTTTGCGGATGTGGAATCAAATGCCTAACCCTATAGAACTTAAATTTGAACAA